>JACXSJ010001452.1:0-90780 GCA_014851325.1 Pentalonia nigronervosa
GTCTATAGTTTATTATTATAATATGCGTACTATATTGACTCGAAACAAAAATTGAGTGACACATAATAGTCCTAACCAGTGTTTTGACTATAATATCGGTTTTAATATATTTATGTGACTCAACCAACGATTCGAAATATGATACCCCAGTCAGTCTTATTAGATAGTACTAGAGCAAAATGTCATTAGGCAAAGTTAAAATTGTGACGTTAAGGTCGATATTCGAGTTTGATCACCGATTATCAAATTTTTAGAGGGGGACATTTTTGAGATAATGTCATCATTTTTGTAAAATATTAACCAACGAAGAAGTTATAATGTATTATACGTTTTTTTATACTATATTACATAATATATTGTCTTAAAAGTTATATTATTGTAACTTTTTCGTCGTTGTCAAGTAACATTTTACAAAAAGGATATCTCATCCTAACTCCTAAAAGCATGTTACACTCATATGGCGTGTTGTCTCCATCTTACAAACGTTAAAACGTAAAACATAGCAAATTTACGTCTGGCAGAACCGCTATTTTATGTTGTCAGCTTTGTTATTATAGTGTTAATTAACCTATATCAAAAAACTTGGAAGTAATAAACATTATCTGCAGTGTTTATACATATGTTTTTGGTTTTTACTACATTTTAATATCCAAACAAATTTTAGCATAATATTATAAAATTGTAAGAACAATACTGTAAGAAAACAGACGTAAAAACACAGATCTTATCTTTAGTTTGATAACAGGTTAGTTGACTCTAATATTAAAACCCATAACTTAAAATTGGTACTACTGAACGCAATACGACGGATACAACTTAAATAAAATGCGGGTGTGGTATCCTCAAGAGCTTTACGCGCATAGTCTATGTATACGATGTTGAATTATTAATTTTGAAAAACAATCGAGACTGCATGTCATCGTAGTGCGGAAACCTACGTAGTTTCATTATAAATTTTCTGGTACTCGAACAAAACTGACTTTCATCTACAGTTTTTTCTCTATGACTCTCGATGCCGACCCTTTTCGACACGTCATAAAACCGTGTTATAAAACATGTTGGGTAATCTCGAAATGATGATTGTAGGCTTTATGACTTTTATAATATTATACTCCACAGTCCATCATTACTTTCAACTGTTCGCACCTAGAATTTTCTGATAAAAATGTATTTGATTAAAAAATATTTTATAGTTGTGATTATTTTTTTTCGTTATTTGAAAGTGAATATTATGAAGATATATTTATATAAATATGAGTAGAACCATATAATAATCACTACTGCTCTTTAAAACTAGAAAATTTTCGCGTGTACGGCTTAACCTATGGGCCACAAATATATCATAATATTTTTATCAACAATTTTGTATCGCACATCGAAATTGAGCTGCATACACTCAGTGTACCGAGAGGAGTGGGCGGTATTACTGGGGAGCCAAGATAGACTTCACCTCCCTTAAAAATAAGAAAATATACCTACGTGGTTAATACTATTATTTCAACTATAAATTACTATTGGTTTATAATTTATATTTAAAATGTAAAAAACAAACAAAATTATGAAAAAGAAGCATGGTTTAATACGGCGGTGGTATACGCCGAACGCCAAAGAGATATTATAATATATCCGAAATTGAATACGTCACGACTCAAGATCTATGCTATCTTAAATCATTGTTGGTGTACCACCTTTGTCATTGAACGATATCGTACTGAATGGTCAATTAGCAATCGAAATTTTATGATGGAAAAAATTGTGGTACATAAACAACATGAAGGAATATTGTAGTCTCGTGGCGCTTATTATTCACGTCTATAGTAGAAGGGTAGGTACCAATAGTGTTGTTGCCACCTGAAAAATGTAATGGCAGAACTGCTACCGGCGGAGAGCGATGAAAACTGCCGCAACTGCAACGGCGTCTTGCGGGCGAAAAATAGGCGTCGAAAACATAATGTTTTTACGCACGTAATCGCCGTCGTAGGCCGCATAAACCTACACACAATATAGGTACCCATATATATAGTCGCAAGTATATTACCTTCGCGTTATCTGGACTTCACGATCAAATCACCCTTGTCGTGTGCACCACCGTATCGGTCGGTATAGGTCGTTATCATTCGGCGTGATGTCTGCTGCTGCGGCAGCGTACACAAAACGGTCGGTGCGAGCGAAAAAGGGTTAAGGATAAAATACGTGTGTATAGGTCGGTCGACACTGCGCGAACGGTTGCCAGGCGCTGAAAACAATGTGTGTATATATATATATATATATATATATATATATATACCTACATCCATACATACATGTGTGTGTGTGTGTATATACTTGTGTGTACATACAGCTAGGGCTCAGCTGATACGGGTTTTCCGGTAGGTAGTAGAAGCGGTGGCGGTGGTTGCCCGGGCCACGTTAATTGTGCCCGAAAACGACGTTATCCTTCCACCCTCCCCCCTTCTAGCCGCCCACCACTGTGTCGTCAACGACCCCTTTCGTGGACTACGACCTACGAGCTATATATATATAAACATTAAACCCGTGTACATGGAGTGTGTACGCTGTACCAAACGTGCCACGAATTCGGCAAACAAACAATTTCGGTTGGTTCATATATATACAATATATAATAAAATAAAATGTAGGTACCTAAACGTGATAGCATCGTTTGCCGGCGTTTGCGCGGTGGAAGAAACAGCAGCCGGCTAAAGAGATGAGGTTATAAGTTTGTCTCCCGCGAACCGTAATCGCAGTACGTGTTTATATTATACATATATATATATATGTGTGTGTGTATGTGTACAAGCCACGACCGACGACGAGGACGTTTTATATACATATTATACTACGGAAATTAAGAGTGTTATTACGTGTTAAATTAGATCTCATAAAATTTGTCATTTTAAGGGTGGTAAAATATTTGAATAGGCAATTGAATTAATGCAAATAATTTGTAATCTAAAACAGAGTATTACGTAAGACATTCTAAAATACACCGTTTGCAGATCAGAGATTTGTGGGCTATCTCGAAATTATACTATCGTTTTAACTCCGTTTGGATATTTAAAAAAAATGTCGGTAATAATGGTTATATTTGTTGGACGAGTGTAAATTCTATTTTTATTAATGTAAAATATGACATTTATTTCGCGTATAAGTATTTAATTTTCTTTTCCGTATTGCTGTTATTGTGAACATTTAAAATACTTTTATGGGCGTGCGCATCAATGCATTATATGTCTGCGTGTAATCGTACACAACCTTAGAGTTGATGGACAAATCACTAAATTTCATAAACAATTTCACAGAAATATAATATCTCACGATGTGACACTCCCGGCCCGACACGAGAACTCTGGAGAACAATATACCTACTCAGCTATTATAGTACTCGTATATGCGCACACACGTTTGCTGTTTAGACGCGCAAGCACTGTGTACGACAAATCAAAATCTGACGTGTACGATCGCAGACACATTCGAAACGTCAGAATAACCAATGATAAGGAAGGGAGAGGAGAACGACGTGAACGTCACGGAATTTCAGTGTATTTTCTTGATGATAACTATAGTGTATACTGCCGTGGTGGTGGGGAGAGGGAGGATTCATCGGTTTACTGCCACGGTAAACGTTACTATAATATTATTCGTCTTACAGGCGTATTATATTAGTTACCTGCCATCATGATTGTTATTATATATATATATATATATATTTTTTTTTTATAAAAGCAGATTTATTCCAGCGTTCATAATTATACAATAATATTAATATTATTAAAAAAGAACACATGTTTTCTATGGTTTTACACAAACACGTTCGTTACGACTACCATATAATAATATATACTTATAAATAATGATTTAATTAATTACACTTAAACGAAATGTAGTTATATGTTTTAATTGTTTTAACGACGAGTGCCGTAGCACGTTATTCCCTTTACAAAGTTTGCTTATTAATAATATATAACTCGCTGTCGCAGACACACGATTGTTCTAGACAATAAACATTTTGAAACATTAATTATTATATACTTCAACGGTCTGGATTTAAGCATTCGTTCTAGATTATCCCCAAACTGCATATGGAGGTTAATAGTGACGTATAATAGTATTGATAGAAATACTCGGAAGTGAGGGTTGCCGAGACAGCGTTCCATTCGTTTAAACCAAACAAATGATGCAATTGCAATGGGTTTTCGGAAATCATTCTGAATAGAAATGAGTGGTAGTAGTTTCGAAACAAAATTCATATAGATACTTTAAAAGTACAGAGCACCACAGCGCACGAAAACAATAATGCCCATCTGACAAATAAAACAATATTTCGGGATTTGTATCTAAACAGATTATACGAAAGATCAAAAAGTTTACTATATTATATAAACAATTATTTTAATAATAATGCACATTTCTCAGGTTTTATAAATTAAATTCTACTTTTAAATTTCTTTAAAACAATTTTGGACGAATATTACCAGTACACAATGGTTCTTTTGTTTTTAATTATTAATATAACTTTATTTGTATAGCAAAGATAATAAAATTAATAATAGAATTTTTTTTTTTACAAATAATTATTAACGTAAAACCAATAGACAATAATATTGTTTTAAATACTTGTCCAAATAATAACAGTTATTTTATTCTTTGTGTGTAATTATCACTTATCTAGAACGCATCTAAAATTATGATAATTTATTTCACAAAATTACATATATAGCTAACATGATATTATGTTTGTTTAAGACTTAAAACAATACACAAAAAAAAATAAAATAATATAAATTGATAAAACATTATTGTTTTATATAATAATTTGAAATTAACCTCAAACATATAACAGTTGAATTTATGTGAACAATTTTTTTTCTCTTATATTAGATTCATTAATCTAATTTATTATACATTCATTAAATATTTTATTTTATTTTTTTTTTATTGGTAAAATAATCATAATTACAGCTAAATGATAAGATCAAAGTCAATTTGAAATGTTTATCACTAAGTCCATACACTTTAAACGTCCTCATATGTTACACGACTTCTCAAAAATATTAGTTAATTAATGATTAAAGGGGAGTTCATGAATAAGACACAGATATTTTCAAATTTTTTATGTCTGATCGTTGTGCTCTTGATAACAAAATGAAAAAAAATCGATAACCTTATTATTTCAGAGAAAAAACTTTGTGTTATTTGTTAGATAATTTTGCAGCACGAAAGAATACTTTGAATCTATATACAGCAATAATTGAACTCGGGTATCCAGTAACTGTGATGTTTGATATAATTTTATCAATTAATTTTTTTAAGTTCATAAACAATATTCGATGATATTATTTATTTATTTAATCATCAACACAGACGCATATAAATTCAAATATTCAATATATGTGTATTTTAGGTGCACTGTACAACTATCAAATCAATGATATTATCATAAATCGTAAAATTACGTATTGGTACCTACAATTAAAGCACTTATCGACATACCTTTCAATTTCATAATCAAACAACGCGTAGTACAAAGATTTCTTTAAAAAAAAACACCTGTTAATTTATTGTTTATTACTTAAATTAATATTTTGTTCAAAATGTGTCACATCACAACAATCTCGATGAAGACGATGACGTTGACGATGATGGTAATAATAATCCAATAAGGAGGAGTTGAAAAATGTAATTACCTGCGTATAATATATCTCATCCTCTCCCCTCCCCCCATTTCTTTCTATGATCGTTATCGTCATTAATTTTATGTAAATCATCGTTTACAAACTGCACCACCAATTGTCGTCGACAATCCTGCAATGGAGATCTCGTTACGGTTCGAACGAGCCGAACGCCGCAATCAAATCAACCATAATATAATTTACAACACGTCCCCGACTAATCGGACCGTTCCACTCAGGTGACGTAGAGGTCATGCCGATTTACGCTACGGTTTTTTGTATTTATTTTGTTTCGTTTATTTTTTTTCTTCCACTACTCGTGTAATATATTAAAACATAACCACAATAAATAACCCATAAACAACGTTACCGCGATGCATATCAAAACGTCTCAGTGGAGTGCAGGCGTGACGTTTACCTAACACCATATTGTATTACATTATTATTATCCCAATACAAAAAATACATTTCACGGTTGCAGCGAATCATGGGAGACTTTTATGCGATTTTAATTGCCTGTACGATTTTACTGGTTTGCACTTAGCGAACATATTAGCGTAAAAATAATAATAGTAATATCAGTTAAAATAATTACCTAAATATGTGGCTGTTGGTTTTTTTTTCGTGCAATTTGTTAATAGCCTTCTCGTCGGTACTACATTATTACTTCTCGGTAGTCAGTACTCTGTTATATTGGACTTGTCGATAAAGCCACATGATAGTATACCGTAATGAAAATTATTAATTTTTTTTTCAATTAGTTGTGCAATGATGTGCCTGGGCTATTAGTTATTACTCCCACTATATATGTATAAAGTTAAAATCAATTTATTACACGTTTAATCTTCTGCCTGCT
The DNA here is from genome assembly GCA_014851325.1 of Pentalonia nigronervosa. NCBI lineage: Eukaryota > Metazoa > Arthropoda > Insecta > Hemiptera > Aphididae > Pentalonia > Pentalonia nigronervosa. Next base: position 6,529 of record JACXSJ010001452.1, read on the forward strand.
CTAGCAAAAGTTTCCCGGAGCTCATATTATAACCCGGATCTAATTGCATTAAGTCTGGCGGACATCTTTCAGCGTAAGATGATGTTTAGAAAGTATACTACTAAATGAAATGTTATAAATAATCTCTCTGATTATTTAGTAGAATCATTCATATTGTTTATCATTTATATAATATTATTTGTATAGTTGAAATTTCTGAAAAAGTAAAATTAATTACTTACCCAATTAAATATTAAGACGTTCAGACATTACGTCTTGTAAACGCACCTATTTTGTGTGTTTTAATACATCCAAACACGCTTAGGGTCGAATCAGACCATAATGAATGTTTTTCAAATATATAAATCATATTATGTAATAAATTCATCTGAATAGAAAAAATAGAGTTTATTAATATTTAGTATATAGCACAAAGATAAATATTAATTACACACATTTTGCAGGAGTGGCATATTACATATTATATTATATAGGTACATGATATACATAACGTTACATTTAATTTGGTGAAGTTTGAAGATTGCACGGTTATCTGAAGATCTCATCTAACCCTACCTAATCTATAGGTTAGCTATTAGGTCATAGTCGATTGATAGAGACGAGTTACACTTGCATTTTAGAAAACATAGTTTTTTCTCTCTCTTAACAAACGCGTTTTGTTTTCTCGTCATCGTAACGATGATTATATTATTATTACTATATATAAGAACGATGTGATGACTTTAGCAAATTGAAAAAAAGACCATACGTTTAAAAAATAGCGTCGATTGCTGTAGTTCGTATATGGATAGAAATATACGACCTAAGATTTGTAGGTAGGTACACTATAATGTGCTGTTGTGGCCGCGCGAGGACGAACGATGGCGGTTGGGAGGAGGGGAGGAGAGAAAACCAAAATAATAAGTTTTTCCGTTTTCCGTCGACGAAATGTGGGCTGAAAAAAATTTATGATTTTCCATGCCGCGGACCGTGGTAGTTGTCCTATACGCAACAACGCAGCTGCAGACCGTATAATAGTTCTCGACCGGGTCACATGATTTATATTCATGGGACGTGCATTCCACCGCCGTATACATAATATATATATATATATATATAATATTATTGTTGTATATCAGTAGATTGCACGCGTAAAGTGCGTGCGGAAAAAAAACATAAACGTGATCATTAATCACTTATATGTATATACGCGAGCACTCGTATTGCATAAACACGACGCCGTATTGCCGTATTATTATTATTATTATTTTTTTTTTTCGCTGGTCCGGCGGAAAAACTTCCTGGACGAAACGCGATGCGCGGCAGTCGCAGCGGCGTCGGTGCTGCGGCGAGTGGCCGCAATTCATTTTCCGGCGCAGCGACGAACGAGATAATAATAATATTAATATAATATATTATTATTGTCACGATAATAATATAATATTATCTCATATAGGAGGCATACGGCAACGTTAGTTCGATAATCTGACAGGCCACGCTGTATTAATACAAAATATCGACACTTTTACAATATAATAAAATTGGACGTCGGATGTGCGTGTCGTGTAAAATATTATAATATTATTATATAGATGTGCGATTTTATGTATCGTAAAACACGGCCGTTGCCGATTGACAATCCGTCAACCGCGCGAGAGGATCGTCGGAGCGCTCACACGTCATAATAGTATTATAACATAATAATATCCATCGCTCGTCCAACGTCAACGCTCACCGTCATGATAATATCACGACAACGACAACGATGATGATGATGGCGATGATGATAATAATATTAATAATAAGGTAATCTTATACTACAGATTTGTCCCCATCATTAATTGTTCGATTGGCAAAACGATTTTTTTTTTTTTTTTTGTGTCTACATCGAAAAACGAGTCGTCACGCTTATTCAAATAATTGTTATTATTTCAGTAGATATTAAATAACAGATACAATTGCGAATCGCAGTCGATGATATTACTTCAGTTCGAAACGCGCAACGGTACACGCGGAAGCCGAAATATATTATTACAATAATAACACGACATTATATTTTAACCCTAAACGGCGATATTGTGTGCGTGCCCGCGTGTGTAATATTGTATGTATTCGCATATTTTTATAAGTGTGTTTCAGTAATCGGTTTTCTACAACAGTCTATGACGACGACCGGTCGGTATCCCTATTGGACTAATTGAAGCGTTAATTATAATGACGCATCTCATTGTAGCATCGTCAATGATATTACAATGATATATTATTATGAATTATTACAACTTGTATGAGATAATATGACGTTTATGTGTGTGTGTGTGTATACCCGCAGGTTATACAGTCATCGTCCACACCGCGAGTCGCGTTGAACCCGAGTCAGCCGACAAACATAATAATATTATATTATAATCGTAAAACGATCGGAATCAGAACATCGCACTCTACGAAAACGGTGTTTTAAAGATATTTCCGTTTTCCGGGAAGGGCAATTTATTCTTTTTTCGAGGGGGCAGTATCTGCGATCACCGTTCCCGAATCTTGGTCTGTGGACCGATAATGTGGTCTTATATAATATAGAACTGGACGCTGTGTGAATTAAAAAAAATAAAACTGAATGATTTAATCCTTTCGATTGTTTCGTGCATGAAATCTCTAGTCTCCGCTTTTCAAATTGTTTCTCCGTGTGGAGTGTAGACTATAATAACACATTATTATAACAACACTGTCATTAGATGTCAACTATTATTACTATTACAGATATCTGTCATATAATGAGTGCATTGGTTTTTATTAGTTATTAGTTTATATTGTACAATTATTAATATACCGATTTTTCCAGCAGCTTATTATTCGCGTTGGCAACACCGAGTCTTATCGGTGGAAGTGGTGGGTGGTGGAGGCGCAGTCTATTCATTATTTAGATTATAGCGTACGATCCCATTCGAGAATTTTGTCTTTTAATTTTTAACCGCAAATAACGAGACCATATTTTAAAATATTGTGTCGTATTATATTATAGGTAGGTACGAAAAAACCGGTTTTTAAATATTCACCTAACCTAACCGTGAAGTCATTTGATGACGGGCAACCTGTCGAAAAACAATTATTGCTTGTCTGTCACTCAACATGTGCATGTGAATATTTACAATATGTTTTTTCTATATCTCATGATGCCACCGACTTCTTGATATATAATTAAGAAATAATTAAAAAATAAAATGGCATAATTATCGTTGTTTATATGCCTATGGTGCTTGATATACACCAGTAAAATGCATTCATAATAAATGTTTAAGGTTTAGTTTGTATAATATCATCGTCATTATTATTATTTTATTTAATACTGGGAAAGTGCATATTACATTAGGTTTCTATTATGATGTAATTGCGTAAATACTATTAACCCTATACACGCAATATAATATTATTGTAATTACTTTTTTTACATTTTACTCTGAGGCGGCGCGACGGTGCAGTATTATAATATAGTCACCGTCGGCAGACATCGGACAAAACGAATTCGTCGGATTGTCGCGAAACCGCATGATATTATTATTATTATTATTATTATAAAGTAATGCGTGTCGTCGTCTAAACTACTATATTCGTACATGATAATAATAATATTATCGTCGTTGGCTTTGTTTCGGAGCGATACGTATTTTTCTGCTGTAGTGGGCCAGCTGCAATGATGCCGCGTATCGCACGGAGCATGACAATAATATGTAGCCGATCCCTGGGGTGAGGGAGGAGGGGGTGTAATGTAAGGGATGAAGAAAGCGAACAAAAACAAAAGAAACACCGGTAAAATTAAATAAAAATAGTTTCGGAGAGCAAACGCGCCGGTGATTAATCGAGGACACCGCAGCAATGGTATAGGTGTATAGCTGCAGTGTGTGTGTATAATAATATGCGAGCGACTTTTAAAAACACATTGTTATTTCCTCAGCTGCAGAGCCATTTTCCGGCGAACGATATACACTTTTTGGCGCGCTGCTAACATAAATTCTGGTCCAGACGCACGAATATATTTGGCACACGGACATAATATTATATATATATATATTATACGCACGTCTCGGGTCCGAGTATTTACGCTGAAAGAATATCAGGAATAAACGTAGGCTGTGGCCGATGACAGTGCCGCAGCCCAGAGAATGCGCTTTTATTATTATTATTTAGATTTAGTTTATTATTCTACATATAATATATACCATAACGACTGTAAAGTTCATGACTATTATTATTATTATTATTATTTATTCTTTGGATGCGTCTCGATAAAATAATATTAAAACACATATTATTATTATTCCGGAATTATAACCTATATTGACTAGTCACTAGATAAATACGTAATATGTATAAATTATTGCAGCATGCAAGTGACTATATTTGAAAAATAAAAACTTTTATTCGTTCTACCTTCCCTCCACACACTCAGACATCCCTCAGCACACAAATATCTATAATAAAAACAACTAATTTTTCAGAACATAAAACCATTGCTATTCAACTTTTTAAATTTAATTTTTTTTTACTATAAAAATAAAGTTTATTGAAAACATGAATTTAATAATATAATAAAAATTGTCGTTAAATTATAATATAATAAATAATTTTAGATTTAATTACATAATATGATCATTAGTTCCCTGCTCGGAAATATATTAATATATAGTTTAATATTTGACTAAACATATAGTCTAACTACTAGTTACTATTACTACTACCTACTATTAAATAAATCAAAAACAGTTTGATACAATAATATTATGTAGTATTAAAGATCTTGGAAGAAAAATGCACTGTCTTAGTTAATTTTTACCATACGACTGTCACCGTTCCTGCGATGCGATGCATTCACGCCGCCTCCGTGTTTATCCATCCTGACAGGGTTAAATATACATTGTTAAATATAATTTTGTATCTATTTGTCGTTTCAAAGTAGGTATTATTGTAAAATTATGCTTATTTTTGGTTTTCGTGTACACAAAAACAAATTACTGTTTTTCATTCAATCTTTTATTTTGTGTGATTAAGAAATATTTGTGTTCACAAGTTCTGAAATTTTAAACGATAAAAAACCGGCCAACTATCGTTCTGTTATGTAGTAGGTTTTGAAGTATACCTCAGCGAATCAAAGTTTACTGTAAATGATATGTTAAATTCATATTTTCTTGAAAATTGAAAAGTGATATTTAATAATTCTATCTGTACATAAAAATTAGAAATTTAATCCGATTGGCGTTTAAAAATAAAAACGTATACCTACAATATAGAGTAGGAGGTATATATTATGTAAATATGTAATTATGTAGAGTACATAACTCAACTCACTTTGAGTCAGTACGGAAATATAATTATTATTATTTTAAACTCGACAAGCCAATCCTTAATCAATGAATTTGAAAATGACAGTTCTGAGTGGCAATGGCATATGCAAAGTTGCTCGCAGGGAGCAGATATCAAAATATTATGAAATCATATTATTTTTATTGTAAGGTAATACAACAATATAATAATCAAACATCACTCAGTGCGTAGGACTAAATGTTGATTTAAAAACTACATAGTAATTAATATTGATATATTAACATTTTATATTCTGATTTGTAAAAGTTGCTCGAATATGATAAATTAATAAATACTTGACTAAATAATATTAAATTTTGTTTTTTATGTGTCTAGTAGTAGGTAGTTATAATCAATGAAAACTCATGTTATAATATCATTATTCATCATATCTTATACAATCGTAGTTGCAAGATGCCTCGAAGATTTACGTGAAAACATAACACTGTGATATTATAATAATTATTAAAAGACAAAAATATAATAACGCTAATGATTAAAACATTTAATTTTATCACTGAAATAATAATAATATATCTATGAATTTGACTAACAGCCCGTATTATTAATAAAATAAATAATAAATAATAATATTGTTACGAACATTATAGCGTTTAAAAATCAAGATATCGCACGCGAAAAAACAATAAGTAAACGTACAAAAGCATTAATATTTTACAAAAAAAAAAAAAGAAAACAAGAGGTGTAGAAAACGAGCTATTCCCAAGCGCTGTAGATGACGTCACACAGTAATAACGTATATTATATTTATGAATATTGTATTTGGAGTTGTAAAGCTGGGTGCGTGCTACAAAAACAATACGAACCGAAAAATACCTATTTTTGTCTGGCAGCATAATATCATATTATATCGTGTATGAAATAATGTTGCGAATTATCCGGACCGCCGCGGTAGGCATAAAATACACCGTGCCCAATAAAACGGCGTAAAGACCAATTGGACATAACGAGGCAACGAACAAGACACACCGTCGACGAAACAGACGCGGTAAAATTGTATTTATTATGGTGTGGTTGTAGTCGTCTTCAGTCTATGGCTGGCGGTGGCAGCCGTCAGTCGGCTTTAATTCCGTCGTGATTATCATCGTCAGTCAGACCACAACACAAAATATCAGATTATCGAATGTTCGGGGGACTTTTATTATTTGGTCTCACCGTGTATAAAAAATAATACAGATTTCGAAAAAATGTTCACAAAATTATGTTATCTATGAAATGTCGAACAAATCATTAACTTTTTTTTTTTTTGATCAAAAGACTGTAAGTCGAATCTCCAAGGCTCGGTATCGAATCTAGTTGCTTTTATTATACGAAGAAACGGTGTATGCGCGAATACAGTAATAATTTACACGACATGGTTTTGTTTAATTTATCATTGTGGAACAATAATTGGCCTTGTGATTGGTGCTTCTTGCGTATTCAAATATTTTTTATTTTACATTATTTTAATATTGGTTTTTTATTCATAAAGGTATTTTTGATTTGTGGTAGTGAAAATATTACCGGGTGGCAAAAACACCCCATTTGATACCTCGTAGTGACGTGACTGCAGTCACCTAAGTACTCGTTTAAATCAGACTATGAGTACATACTATATACACACTTGGTGTGCAGCTAGGGAACTCAAATTTGTTACGTCTCGCCAGAGCAGTTTTTCTCCAGACAAGCGCCAGGCATTCTTATATATCAGTGGCGACTCAATTCCGGGTGTCCGTCGTCCGAATATTTGCGACATCGGAATACTACACAATATTATAATATACAATGATCGTAAAAAATGTAATAATTACCTACCGGCGTCAAAGTCGCAGTTATATTCAAATTTATTATTTCATTATTGCTTACATATATTATACTCATGAGAATACGCGCATGTTAGGTATATGTGCAGCGTTTTTCGTTTTATCTAATCAAAAAACTCTCGTCGGGTGTAACGCACGTTTTTTTGCATAAATTTAACAATCGTCACGAGTTGTTGACCTTGATGTGCATATTATTACGGTATAATTAAACCGGGACCAACGTTTATTTATAAGTGTGTGTACATATAACAATAATAATAGAATAATGCGAGTATAGGTGCATGTCGTTTACAAACCGGTGCACTCTACACCGTTTTCGGTAACGACGTGTAAGTGCATTCGGCGGCCATATACGCACGGAAAACGACGTCTGGCGTCCAATTTGTTCCAGAAGAAAACGGAGACGATAACATAAAAACCAGACTTTTGCAGTACGGCACGCCGAGAGAGCAAACGACCGGATCGTGAAAACGTTCCGGCCGCCGCCGCTGCGCATAAATGACCGCTGCAACTACACAAACATTTTCATTGCGAGGGGGATGGAGGTAATACATGTACTCGATAACAGCGGCAGTTTCGCTTGAACAGCAACACCTCTTCGAATGCGAATAATAACAATAATAATATAGGTATTATGTATTATTATGGACTTTTATTTTTTATTTTCCGACTTCTCGCCATGGTCTGCACCGACTCTTTGACCGCACTAAAACGGCGCTGCAATATCACGCGGAATCGTAAAACAGCATCAATCCATGCAAAAATGCACTTTAATTCTGCGCACATTTGCTGCGCGGTCTGCATAATTGAAATCCGAACGTGTGATATATATTTCACCGAGTGCAGTGCGACGTGGCGACTACGCGTAGCCAATCGAAATGGGATTGTGTCATTGTAATATTATTATACGCTTTGGTCGACTGATTTTAGCGGTGTACTGGTGTGGTCGACTTACCACCAATCGCGTCGTCGCGACACGTTTGTCAATAATACACATCTATAATCAATACCTAAACTATCATTTTACCATACCTAAGTATAATAATATCATACATTAAATTCGCTGTAGGAACGATTTCGATTGGAGAAACACAATCGTGATATTTTCAAAATGTTTGGTCTTTACTCTCCGTGGTTTTAGCAACGCGAAATAATATTATTATATTGTATACTATTGGCGATTGGCTTCGCCTTCTATGCTGCATATTGTATAGATAATTAAAAAACAAATTAAATCAAGTATATATATATATATAAGACGCGCGTTGACATAGTATAATAATAATTATTGTTTCTTTTTTTTCAGTTAAATAAAAAAATAATTTACGATTTTATTTAAACGGCAGCAACATAATATAGTAAATAAATTGGAAATATACATTTAAATTATTATCAACAAATACATGTAGTGTGTAGTACCTTCTTACTTTCCTACTTAGATTAATTAGGTAGTTATTACAGTACACTTACTTTGCGTTTTCTTATATAACACGAGTATTAGTTTTATAAAATTAATAAACTAAATTAAGCTGATAAGTTCATTTGTATGGCTATATCTATTATATATAGTTTAATATATTAGGTATTTTAAGTATCACGATGATTTTATTATAGTTATTTAAATGTTTTACCTTCCTTAAATCTAAATACGTATATAATGACCAAACGATAATCTGTTTAAAAAAAATGTTATTTATTCAATTATTATTTAATCATTTTTTTATGACTTGATCCAAGTCCAAAAATACAGTGCGGAAGCACATCTATTAACATTTTATTTTCAAACCGTTTTTAATGGGACGATGACGACAGTTGGTTAATATCAGTAGATGATAGTTGACGTTAAATTTACAGCTGCAGCCCGTGCTTTATACCTATTTAATAATATTGAAGTATACGATCATTAACAAGTTAAACACTTTGTGAATATTATAAAATTATTAAGTGTGTGCATTTTAATATTAAATAATATAGCAACAATACCATCTAGCACGCCTATATATTATTATAAAACGTTTTTCTATTTTTCCGGTCATTTTTGTCTGGTAAAACGGACACAAAATAATGTTGTGCACATTATGTTCACAAGGTTTTTCACATGTTACACCTGAATAATATAACACGAACGCGATTTTGAATATCGTTATAATGTACTATTATTATATATTCGTGTATAGTACTACAGACTATAGTGTACTACGGACGACTAGCTGACTGCAGTTAACGCTCTTTCCGTTATTTAGTGTAATAATAATATTATTATTTTTATTATTATTATTATACTATGCCACAACAACGTTTTACACATTTTATAATATATATATATATATATTATTTATTCCACACAGTACACTCTACATTATATATGACTGTACACGCCACCGATTTAACAAATCATCTAATTGCATTCGTTGCGTATATCGTATTGTTTTTGTGTCCGTGATGTTTAATGAGACTAATAATATTGCTCTGAGCGCACTCGCTAACAATGCAGAGGCCCATTAATTATTTAAATACATTTTTTTTATTATTTATATCTATTAATTTTTGGTAGAGAAAGACCGATCATTCTCTCCGCGAATTATTTTTTTTAACACACACCCATTTTACATGTTTATAATAATATTATGTAAAAATAAAATATATATTTATTTGTGAATATTGTTCACGTATTTTTGAATTTTATTGAAATTACAATAAAAACCATAATATTAAGAATAATATAAGGTATACAATAACTGAACAAAGCTTGTCACCTCGAAGTCTACTGTGGCAGATACATAATAATATAGCGTCTAGAATCGAGCTTTAATAGTATACCTATAAGTACGCATTGTGTTATAATTAGTGAGAAACAGTCTTTACGATTTTCATCTATGATATAATAATTTTTTGTTTAGCCGAATGTAGATAAATTTAGCTAAATAAAAAAATCGTTATCACAATGATTAATAATATAATACAATTTATGTATTGTTGCTATTAGGCTTCAATAAAAATAAATGTTATTTCAGAGTCATTGAAAACTTAATAAAAAGAAAAAATAACGACGATGACAGTATACACTTCATAAATTCATGCGGAAAGCGGGAATAAATCTTAACAAATAAATGAAATTTAAAATAATATGATAACAAAAATAATAAAAATAATCGAATCTAAACTTCCACCCTGAGAATATTTATTCACTAAAAATGTCACTCTGGGCAATGGGTCAAATACGTCCCCGCTAACAAACCGTGACTTACATCAGACGTAACCTACAATTACTATAAAGTAAGAGGTTTAGACGGAGTCGCGACAAGAGACAGTTAAACGATAGACTCGTTAGCCAACGACAAAGTAGAAAAAAAAGGAAATATTATAAATAAACAAATTTTGAAAATCAACGACTGCAAACGCTATTGTTGACAAAGCCTTCGGTGGGTACTTTTCTAACCTTTTGCCGGAAGAAAGAAGAGGTAAGTATTAATATAGGTCTATCATTAACTGCGCAAACAAACTTTGTTGCAACCGTCGGACGACGACTACGAAGACGGTTTTTAAACATTCAAATACAAACACGACCGACGACGTCTAAATGCAATAATATATATACCTGAGTAACAATTTTTTCGGAAGTTACGTGCCAAAAATTAACTTTTTTTTTGAACATGTCATTAATTTATGAAAAATATTGTATATATATATTTTATTGATGTTTATTGTTAAAAATAAAATAAAATATAAATATTTTAATTTTAATTTTCACGTGCCCTCAATTTTTTTTTTACTTGCTGTGGATTTGCCATTCCTGGTAATACTATAGGTACCTATACTATAGCTTAGGTGGCCAACTTGCAATTTGCGATCCGCGTCTTATTAACAAAAACCAAAATTTACTTATTATTATTATAATTTATTTTTTTTTTAAATTATAAAATGTATTTATAAAAATTTTGGCTCTTGATATCATTGTATTTATCCATGTGACTTGCGAACATATTCATGTTGTCCCCTGGTATATAGTGCATACTATTATTATTGTAGGTATGCGACGAGCTCGATGACAAAGTATAGACGTATAGCTCAATATGTTAACGTTAATAATATTATATATTTATTCATTGTAAAAATTTATACTATATAATAATTCATTAAATCAACCGGTTTGGATTGTCCTACATTAAATTATTATTACCTTTAAATTACCTGTACAATATTGAATATATACTGTAAATAGTATTAGTATAGTGAATAAAATAATAATCAATTGCGTGTACATATTGAGAAATCGGACAGTAAAAACGTTTCGAGATACAAAACGCTGTTATATTCACTATTTGTCATTGATTATCTATCGTTCAATAGGCATGTCTATTTTGACATAAAGTATAAGATTGAGTCTATAAAATATAACTAGTAATTGTTGAAATTGATATACGAGGATAAATATATAAAATAGACAAAGTATTTAAAGAACTCATATTATTATACATTGTATCGACATATTTAATAAAATGTCGAAATACTGTTATATATATATATAATATCGTTTTTAGTAAAATTATTCAGTTTGAATATTGTTTACAATGAATAATTGTATTAGGTAATAATTACACTGGTTTCGGTTTGGGTGTTATATTATATTATACAGTTAATACTTAATTATTTATATATAAGAACGTGTCGATAATATTATACGTAACTATACAAATTTAATTTAATTTCACAATAATATTCAAATTGAACTATTAAAGGTGTTGAAGCATAAAATTAGTTGAAACATTAAAACTAATATATCAATTTAAAACAAAATTAAACCTACAAGCAAAACTTTTTAAACTACCTAATAAAATATTTAAGCATGATTTATTCACATGAGCACATGGCCCTATTAAAATGTATATTAATCATTTTTAAATAACTACCTACTTTATTAATTCGATTTTCCTCTCATATACTATACAAACTTTTTAATATATTACCTATACCTATTTATAAATTTATAAATATTTGATTATCTATATGGGATATGTAAAATTTAATTTTTGAACTAGTACAGTTAAGTATGGGTACTTACATATTAAGAATCAAACGCGTATCTTCATAAATCATGTATTAATTAATATTTTATTAATGTTTCCGGCTGTAACTAATTTCAGTGGAATTTTAATCAATCGAATTTATAAACTGTTATTTATTTTTACATAAGGTAAGTATAGTAAAGTTATTCATATACCTACTAAATTTTTAACAGTGCAATAATCTTAATGTGGTTTAAGTGGAACTGCTTAAAAAAAGTTTTGTGAAAGTATCTACACAATGTACATTAAACACACATAATATTCACACCAGGTATGTCTTAAAATAATATTAAAAAGTAAATAGTTGAAAATGTATTTATTTTTAAATAAATAATAATAGAATTAAAGATCGAGGATAAAAAATTAAACATTTAGTCACGAATCCCTTTTATATTTATTACATTTTTATTTTTTGAACATGTTAATGCATTTTACTGTAATACATTATCATTTAAACCTGCAATCTTAAAAAGAAAAAGCTTATAAAACAGTATGTTTGCCTGCAGCTATAGTTATTTTCGTTTGCCGTAAACGCCTGTTTGTTCAGCTAACATAATGTTATAAACTTTGATTCATCTGTGTACTTTCAAATAATTCTTCAAATTTATCCGAAACACACGTATCGTACTAACATTTGCAAAATATGTTGTGAGAACTATGCAGCAGACGTAGTTATACATACCGCGACGACTGCAACGTAATAATATATACCTAGGTATTATAGACTACATGCTATGCGCAAACGGTTATTAATCATTCACTTTTTAAAAATATTTTTTTTTTTACTCGTGTGACATTGGAAAATGATATTACGAAGGGGAGTTGGCGGAATCGTGTAAAATAAAACGTGCAGTTCCGCAAACGACAATGATTATATTATTATGTTTATGTATAATAATATGCGTGTCGTCAGTGGAAATCGTTATTAAACGTTATTAGAGTCTTCCGGGAGACGGCGGCTGGTGGATTTTCGTTGTTGTTTCTGCGCTCGGCACATCCGTGACATTATACAAAATATTTTAATATTTCGTTCACACGTGCATAATATTATGTGCATGCTGCATGCAACTATATAGGTACCTATATGTGTGATGCGGAAACGGTTCCTGTGGCCAATGTTTTCGTTTAAAAATACTAAGTTAAAAATGCCCGCGCATCGACGCAGCGGTTAAATATATACTTTCAAACGTTATAGTATAATATATTGGTACGCTGACAATATGATATGTTTATTTTTCAATGAAAACAAAACACTATCATCTACTTTACGCGTTATATTTAATAATAATAATAATAAGAAGAAGAAGAAGAAGAAGAAGAAGAAGAAGAAGAAAAGAAATTCTTTATTCCGGAAAATCTGTATACGAAGCAACTAGACAGTTTTCAAATTAATATAATTTAATTTCTTATTTAAAATAAATTTTAATGTACTTATAGATTAGGTACTATAATATAAATAATTTAATGTTGGCTAATAACCATATAAAGTTTACGCTCGAAAAAAATGTATTACTATTATTATTTTATATAGGTTATAGGTACATAGGTTTTATGACCTCTAAAAAAAAAATTGAAACATTCTAATCTAGAACATTAGTTGTAGATGTGTTGTTTTGTAATTAATTTCACGATTGACAGTGCTGTTATCAATACTCTTATACAGACCGTTAAAAAAACCTACTACCTATGGTAGCTATACAAAACATTTTTGCATGATTTCCAATCAATTAAAGCATGTATCATGCAATATCATTGTAGATGACACGTACGACATACTTAATATTAAGTATATAATCGCATGTACATAACGAAATAATATTGTAAACTATTGAAAAAAAATTAGGTTATTGTAATGAAAAATTCGTTAATACGTTTTGTTAATAATTTAGTACTTATATTGTATACGATGTTTAAGAATTGATACATTTTATTTTGTCGTTTAAATTGTCGAGTTTATTTTATAGAACTTATTTAGTGTTAAAGTTTATATTATGTGCAATATAATATAATAAAGTGTTTGAATATAAATATTCATCGACCATTTATGTTTTTCGTCGTTTGCGTCAAAAACACCATACTATATACCTAGAGAGTGGATGCCCATTTCGTTACAATAGTAATTGTACACACACGCACTGTATGTCAGCCATAAAAAAAAAAAATTATAAATACAAAAACACCCCTGAAAATTAAAACCACCGGAAATCGTAAATTGTATTCCTTTTTTTCGTATAAGGTTTAAACGATTGCAGTATTGGATATAACAATAATATAATGATACACGTGTTAAGATGGTTACCATATTCAATTGTTATTATTCGGACAGGGTTTTCGTCCAATATACATTGATGAAAATCCCAGTATATTATGTATGTGAAGATAAAAGAAAAAACCGTTCTCGAGAATTTTTATTCTTGAATAGTTCGTATATTATTGATCAAACGACGGGCTCCGACTTAAATTGCGCGTTGGTACAATAAACATGAATACGGTTTGAGTAGGATCGTTATGCAAGTGCCCCGTTATATGTGCACCGAACTAACCTAAAACGCATCCAAAATATATTTATATATATATATATATATATATTTTATGTTCACAACGATTCCATTATTTGTACGCAAGTATGCGTTTTTCGTTTTGCTCGACGTCGTTTAATATTATATTATATGTTTACAGCGCGTGCGAATAAAACCGAGGCGTGTTTCAATAATTTCGTTAACGCCATAATATTATCATAATACATAGGTACAACGTTGGTTTCTCAAACGGAAATTTCGATTTACAAAATTCATCGGAGAACATTTAAGACCCGGACGGCTCTGCGCGTCTGCCCCGCTTCAGCTAGACAGTATTGTGTAGGTATATATATATATATTTCTATATATACATACACGTAACGTACGCGCCGTCGTATATTTTATTATTTATATATTTTTTCTCGCTTTTAAAAACGACCGGTTGTTACCGGGAATTGTGTTGTCAGTGTGTTTAGTGCGTTCGTAGTCTGTTAATTATAAGCGTCGGTGCTGATTGTTCATCTTGTATACGATAATGGAGTACGCCACACACACACACACACACGCGGGTGTGTGTGTGTGTGTGAGCGCGAGTTGTATTTGCTTTGATTGTAACGGTCGGTATATATAGTCGTAATGAATGAAAATCCTAGTCCGTGTTCCTCCGGTATTTTCACCGCCGATTTTGAACGGCCAAAGAAATAAATGTCTCAATTTCAGTCGTTACGTGATCGAATATGGTCACAAAAAAGTTGTGAACGCATTACAGCATTATCGGCTTATTGTAGTAATCGTCTTGGTGATTTTCACGAAAAAAAAACGCGAAGTGAACGTATTTTCCAAAAAAAAATGTCGTTTTTTTAATCGGTTACGATTCTGCTGCAGTCATAAATGACGTCCAATTTCTCGTTTTATTCACTTGACGTTCAAGCACTATTGCACAGTCGTGAGAGACAAAAATAAATTATAAATCTCAAAAGTTTTTTTCCTGTTTCGGGTTGTTAAGTAAAATAATTAAAAAAAAACGGTTTCGTGGTTGATGCTTACGTATAGGTGGTACGCCATAAACCCTGCTAGCGAGAAAAACGATTTGCGCGTTTCTCTTTTGTTAAGTTAGATTTATCATCGTTTCTCTATTATATACCAACAAAATTGTGCATTGTAATCGAAAGAACAAAAAATTCTTTTAAGAACATCTAGTACATTTTTTACTCCGCACGTACGTATATAATGTATTCATTTTTAACTTGGGACTATCAAAAGATGACAACAATATTAAACGTATATAGTTTGATATTATTACGCACATGTGCAGCTTATACAATACCGTAATGTTTAATAATCTCCATTGACAATATTAATTTAGTGGCTTGGCGCGACGCGTTGGCTGCTGCCAGTTGCGTTCTGCGAATGTGAGTAAACAATGCCCGCTACTACTAGTTCCCGGATGGGTGACCATCTGAGTTTTGTAGTAGTAAAAACCTTGCCACACATACACACACACGTGTTAAAAAATCCTACAGTACCCTCCCCCATAGTTCCACAAGCTAATGACCTTAGTTGTCGAAGCCTCAACCCTCTCCCAAAAAAAAATAAAAATAAAATATTAATTTATAGTCATTGATATTATCTGAATTATATTATAATGACAACGTTCGTGATCGATATTTCACTCATTCATGATTTTGTTTCACTATATATAATAGTTGATCGACATATCTCATAAGTTATAATATATAATCTTAAAAAACACGTGGTCCGGCGAGCTTTAATATGTTATTATGTCATGTTATCATTTTTTTTTTTCGTTTAATCTGCTTGTGGTCCGGTGTAAGTCGTAAAAACGGACACGAACAAAATACATGAATTATAACTCCGATATAAATAAAACGAATATTCAACTCAGCACTACAAAATATAACTATAATAATAATAATAATATAACCCATGCCTACCTGCTGATTTTAAGTCGACCGTTGTATATTATTATATTAACGAAGAACTTATATCAGTTATGTAAATAAGTAAATGTAGTTATATATATATGTTTTGATAATACTGTACACGATCGTTCCGAAAATAGAGTGATGCGTTCCGAAACCAAGAATATATAATATATATATATATTATATCATGTCACGAAACGCGTAAAAAATTCAACACCATTTCGAGGACGCATAATGGCGGCGGCGGCGTTCACTTTGTTCGGCGTTCGGTGTGCATACATCTATCTATACATATACATACGTGGTTGACATTAATCGTCCAGTGTAATAAGCGGCGAAAAAAAATCTCATTACTAGCACATAATTTCGGTAAAATTTACTACAGCGCGATGCGTCAAGCGAGGCGGCGACGGCTTCTACGTAAGACCGTCACACGAATTTTGTTGGTACCGAAACGCAGGCGGTTTATAGACGGCCAATGAAAACGCAGACACACGAACGCGAAAACCGTAATTGTACATACGTATAGCAACAAAATATGTGAATACCGAAAGGAAACCAGTAATTGCATTTTTGCCGTCATATATTCTTGCATTCGTTCCCATACGCGTATAAAATATAAACATATATACATATTATATATTGTACAGACGCATTCCGATGATGGGACATTAACGTTATTGTGACGTTGTTTTTTGTTCCCAAACGGAAGGCTCAATTAATTATGATTAAACGCAAAAATAATACCCAAGCATAAATTACAATTTTACTTGCTACACGGTTTTTATTTCAATAATATTTTATTACTGTTTTTTTTTTTTAATTTATTATTCTTTTCTTTTTTTATACTTTTACACTTTTTTTTTTTTTTACTTTCGTCCGTCTTTCCGTGACAATAACATTATAATACGTACGGGCAAACTTTTTTTTTTTTATTCTTCGAATAAATACCATCCATTGTGTTGCATATCGGTGGTCGGATATCGTTCTTAACTTTTTTCCATTATTTTTTTTTTCCGGACGTTTGACGACGAAAACTCATCTCCGAGATAATATTATACATATTATTTTCGTACATTGTCGCGTTTTGTTTTTTAGTATTTGTTTCTTTTTTCTCTTACGTACGGCAAAAATAATGCGACGAGACGATTTTGAGAACTGCATAATATATGTTTATAATATTATGATGATTGATTTAAACAATATCAGACGTGCAATACATGCGTGGGACGGACGTTTCTTTTAGAAAAACATGAGACGTCGTTTCCCCACAACATAATAATATTATAGTTTAAAATTATTATATGATCTCGCTGCAGTCGATGTGTTCGGGTAACAGCGCCAACAGTAGGTATATTATACATTGCTCTGCATCGCACACGCAATCATTGTTAATACTTTATAACATTTAATTACCTACCGTGGTCGTATTCGTCGTCATTATATCTAATACAGTGATGTAGGTAGCGTGATACGCATAGAGTTAGAGTGGATCATAGTCTTGAACATTCGTTTCACATGCCTCTATACGGGGACTTCGATTTCGTTGTACGGTGATCTGATGGATGTACGATGACATATTTTTGCACATTTTCCAATTTCTAAGTGCGTAATTATTTTGCTTGTTTCTGATTTAAGCGGGTAATATGAGTTGTTCTTTTAGTATAAAATTAGGGTATATATAGGTACGCTAAAAGGTAGTAACCGATTGGCTTGAACATCGATTTGACAACAAATTTAATAATTGTTCATTTAAGAAATTGTAACACAATTAATTGTATATATTCAGAAGTTAATTTAGAAACAACAACGATCACGCTTGGCGAAAGGTATGAAATGCGATAAGATAAGTACCTACACACATTTAACACTTCACACGATAGTGATAGGATTAAACATATGGAAACATTCGTATTATTAATCATAATTTATACACTACATATCTATACGTCAATTTGAATTGAATAACCTATATAGTATAATATAGTGACCTGTTACGTAGTTTTAATCGTTACCTGTATTCAATGTTGATTCATGATAGTTGTTATAAATTGTTAGAATTAAAATAATTGTAATAGCTACAATGCATAAATCACGATTGATCGTAGTTATATTTATTAGTAAAAATACTTGTATAATAAGTATAATGGATAAAAACTTAAATATTTAGGTACGTTGTACTGTTTATACATACTATAAAAGTTATAGTGGGTACCTATTGATTGGTATTGATTTGCATCGTTCTTTTTATAATTATTATAAATCCCGCAGCTGATAGCATAGATTATATATAAAGACAATTCGTTCTAAAAAAATATTCCAAAATGCACACAAACTGGTCTATTTGTGAATAAATCTATTTATCCGGGTAAATCATTTATATGTACAATGAAAAAAAAAATTAAAAACAAGACAAAACAAGATCAATAACTTTCTTTCATTTAACGTCCCGATTACATATATTTACACAAACCAATTATAAAGTAAATTGATTTTATGATTCAATTTTAATGAAGAGTAACGTTTAATTTATGTTCTAGGTTAACGAACAAATTCATTACTATAATTTTAATCTCGTTCGTTTTCGTTTAAATCGTTTTCATTATTTTTATTAAGCGCGATAACAGATTTTCTTAATGTTTTTTTTTTTTTAATCACAAATTCCAATACATTATGTTAACATGACTCACTTTTTCATCTTACAATTATTTCGTCGTTGCTTTTTATTCTACAGTTAAAAGGTGTTGAACGGAAAGAAGACTTCGTGGGAACAGCTTACATACTAGTGTTGACTTGTAGGTAATCATAATTCGAAAAATGTGACTTTTGAATTATGTGTTTACTACAACATCATTATACCTATTCAATATTCATTAGTATTGCATTAACTGCGCAATTAAAACGCAATACGAATAATTCTGTGTTATATACGCATATCAATATATATGACACACGTCTAACCGTAATAGCCATCTTTTGTTCAAAACAAAATCGATAAGTTCCCAGCGATATGATTTTTTATTAATGTTTCAGTATTTATTTTATTAACAAATATTAGTTTATAAAAATGTTCTTTTAAACAATCATTTGTAAATAAAAATCAAGTACACAGCATGATAGTCATGATATTTGTCATTCATTTTTTTAAATATTTTTACTATTAAAATTAATTCATTTATTATTTAATAATAATTGCTCAGTTATTTTTGATTATGTATTGAATTTTAATTCTACAATTCACCAAATATTGTTATTACAATAAAAATTTGTTAAATCAAAATTATTTTTTTCATATTAAAATATACATAATATTTGGCTTAAAATAAATTTTATGGGTTTGGCTGAATTTTCTATTTATTAGGTTTTTATGTAATTAATAAATGTACTGCCATAAAAATTTTTGCTTATTAAGATATTATATTCTACAAATTACGAGTTATTTATTTCACATAAAATGAATATTTTATTAGAAGATGAATAAATCATTAATAAGAACTTTAAAAAAAGTTTTACGCCATTTTCTTGACTATAATAATACTATAAGTATTATTAAAGTACTATATTGAGTTTTTTGTTGTTTTTAGTTGATCTATTTTCTATATATACAAAAATAAGTCTGTCTTGCTGTCCTTTATGCATTCCTAAACCGTTCAACCGATTGCGATTAAATTTGGGACAGAGATAGTTTAGACAACTGGAAAGAAGATAGGCTAATTTAAAAAGGTAGAGGTCCAACCCCAGGAGGTGCTCACACAGGGATTTTGAGATGGAAATATTTGTTTATAAATAGTTGCTATTGATGACCATAGTTGCTATGGTATGTATAATATCTGTTATAGGGTTGTTAATGGTTACATATTTTATAACTATTATAATTATATAGTAAGAATATGGCATATACATTTATACAAATAAATGTATAAAGAAAAATATATCTTTAGCATAGGCCACCGTTGTGATGTTTTTCATGTGCCTAACATTTTGATTTCACTTAAGCTCCACGCGGGGTCCTCAATCCATCGCAGGTGGATTGTTTACCTGATAATATACTGTTCGCATATTTTCCGCGATCCGACGCAGTCAGATTACCTACTTAGCTAGCTTAGTTGCATGTAAATCACTTGAAGTTATTCTTAACTTAATCTTTGGCTCGGACAACGCCGGGTGGGATAGCTAAATTTTTTTTGATAAAACAAAAAAAAATACATAATGATCAAATTAAATATTGTTGTAACGATATTACTTGGTATATTTTAACCGTTATATTATAAAACATATTATTCATATAGAGTGGTATTATTAATTTTTTTTTAATGGGTAACGAAGTGCACGGGATCAACTAGTTTATAATACATTAAAACAATTATTTGAGTTTTAATATAATTGAAGTGGCTATAGTTATACGAAAAATAATCAACTGTATCAGTAGTATGGTGTATATTGTGTAACAGAAAATATGAATGAAACAAGTTTATATTAAATAGAAAATAAAATTATAAATCTTCGCAGGTTTATCAAATTGTTTCCAATGCATAATATAATTGTATTATTATTGTGAGGAATAAAACTAAAATATTTTCGTATAAAAATAAATCATTTTGTTTTTCGTCCGCCATTATTTTCAAAAGTTTGAAAACTTTGGTTTTTTTTGACCCTATTGCCAACGCGTAGTTGGACTTTACTGCGTATTTAATTTTGGGTATCAATGTGATAACGTCCAGAACTGCCAAGACAATGTAACCGGAACCGGAAAAGAGTCCCTTATTTTTAGTTTTCAGTTGAGAACTGCAGAAACCGGAATTTCATGAGTGTTTTGCACTTCTAAGTTAAAAAATACTTTTAAGCCTCTAATAGAAAATACATATACATTTGTTTAAAACAGTTGATATTATTTTTTCAACATGTTACAACGTATTTAATGCACTTAAATGATATATATATATATAATATATCTATAATCATATAGCTGCAACATTATTATCACATTATATTACAACACGTCATAATATGTATATATTATTAGACATATCGATATAAATTATTAGAATAATATGACATCATTCGATGAGTTCAATTAAATACCAGCAATATCGGAATTTCCTCAATACGTTTAGGAGATAATCTACTCAATAAGCATTATAAATTTAATTTATTAATACTATAGTAGGCGTTTCATATATAAAAAGGTGGGCAAGTGGGTCTATTGTACAATAGGTATCGAGTGGGTCACCGTAATGAATGTGTTAAATTCGAATTCAATAATATATCATAATACGAAAAATGATTTTGAGCGAAGATAGTCGTCATCCTTTGTCAAGTATACCTATTTCATAATAACGTGTTTTTTGATATAGCTATATTAAAGTTATTATTTTACTATTAGCATAACGGTAAATTGAATTACTTTTTGTCGAAAACATTGCATTTATTGTAGTATTAATATGTAATTATTATAATAGTGCATATTTATATCATATTATTGATATATTAACTTGAGTTAATACCACTTTACCGTTAGAACAGTGTGATTAGAATCATAATATACATATAATTATTATGTCTATATATAATTGACAATTTTTCCTGTTTTTGACAAATATTGTCAAAGTTCTAATTTTAGTTGGTTTAACTATAGGCACAAAAAAAACTACAAAATGTCAACTCAGATGGCACCAGATATGGACATCTTATCGTACCAAATTAAATCATATCAAATATAACACCGTCAATTGGAAATTTCCCATGGAAATTTACAGAAAATTTGAAGTCATAATAACTAAACTCAGGATCGGACACATGCAAATCTCCCACAGCTTCCTAATGTCCAAAGAAGAACCCCCAATATGCACATCCTGCGGTGTCCAAGTCACAATCAACCAAATCTTCACTGAATGGCCGACATACCACAATATCCGAACAAGCTACAACCTACTCGAATCATCAGCCGAAATACTAAACGATCACCCTCAATCCATAGCAAATATCATCCAATTCATCACAGTCACCAATCTTCAAACCAAAATTTAATTAACACTAGATTTAGTATACAATATATGTAATTTAATTTATTTTCTTTTTTTTTTTTTAGTAAGCCCTTAGCCCATTTTGCCTAGGGTATAATAATATAAAAAAAAAAAAAACTACAAATCATTGTAAAATCAATATATTCATCACTCCGCTTAGAGTCTAAAATGTAGTTAATAACATTTGTAGCGTATAAAAAGAATACATAATGTATGAAAAAGTATAAATATACCCATAAACAGCTAAAAACTGTCTAAATATATATATAATATATTCAGCAAAAAGAAACATTGTGGCACATAATATATATAAATATTATGTATTGTGTATTGGCCACGTTTAAATATTCCTGGGCCTTATGGGAAAGACTTATCGGAGTAGTAAAAAAAGCGGTGATTGATATAGATTTTTAAGACCCATTATCGCCACGGCCGATGTCAAGGTTTGTCGGTGTAAAATGTCTGCTTAACGACACAAGATCGATATTCGACTTGATATTTGCAGGTTTTTTTTTTTATCTATTTCTGATGTTAAAAAGAAAGAAAGAGAAAGAAAAAAAGTAAAAACCATTTCAGCGCGATGGTTTGAGTCTAATTCAGTGAGAGGGAAATAATTTAAATAAATTATTCGCTACATAAAACTAGATTGGAATTAAGATTGAAAAAAGGGGAAATCAGCACGAAATGGGGAAATAATTCACAGTCTCGACTTATTTGCATTTCCACGAAATCGAGGTGCGGGAGTGGCCGGAGGACACGATAGAATGTAATATTATATGTGTGCGCGTGTACCAATAAAACCACTGTAAAATTAAGTTCTCATACAACGCATATATTAGTTATCTAATAAAGTTTGAAGATTTTAATTCAAAACACTCGACGGTATAGTGCATAGATGGTTGTATGCAATGGAGTTGGGGAGAGGGGTCGTAAATAATTAAAATGCTTAAAATGTTTCTCAAAAAAATAACGATTTTTCCAGATCACTGACTTTATTATGATATTAGCATACCTACCCACAATGTACGTCGGGAACGAAAAGCTTTTTGCACTCAAGCTATGACGTTCCGGCGGTAAAACAATTATTTTTCATTATATAAATTCGCAGGACTACAGATTCAATATACCAAGTCTGCGTACTTTACGTCTATTATACTTCTACGATATTATTATAATAATAATAAAATATACGTTTTCCATATGGCGTTTCACCTTATTATAATAAAATTATTATTATACTCTCGTGCGTGTATAAAATAATAATATATGTACCTAGGTACTTACAATAATATATTATAATATAACATTATTCATATGGGTTATTGAGTTACTGCTCGGTGGCGTATATTAGGTATTTTATAATATGTACACTGTATATTATACTGCTGTGTTGTGTTATATTGTAATACCTGTGTTTCACATGTTATTGTTGCACGCCGTAATTAAATGCAAACATTGCGGTGCACAGGCGATATTAATATTATTATATTATATTATATATTATTATTATTCTAAAATAACAATAATAATTACCATTACTATTAATATGTTTTGTGTGTGTGTTTGTGTGTCTTCATATTATATATGTATAATATAGCCACACGTTACGTGTCGAGCAATAGCCTCGTTATCCAATTACGGATTAATAATGATTATAAGCGAGTTCGTTCAATTAGTTCGGTCGGCAGCTTACACACACGCATACACGTGTGCGCTCGTAGTATTCTGACGTAAGTAATCGATTCGTTGATAAATTCTCGCTATTAATTGCATATACAGTACGTACATACTGTTTCATTATAATGCCGTACGACATTGAGGTTCGCCGTTTTTATACTACAGTTTTTACACTACTGTGCGCCAGACGCGTGTTAGTGCTGCAGCATAATAATATTGAGTGACGTCGTATATCACGGCGGTAATATATTATTTTTCATCGAGCATATAATGTGATAAAATATCGTTTCCTTTTTGTAGTTAAGATATTGTGCTAGGGGATCGGATATCCTGTACATGTACCGCGGAGACGACGTGCAATCACGGTGTGTATAGTACGACCCCATAGAAGTTGTGATAATAATAATATATTATATTGAAAACGACGCGAGTTCGCGCGACCCCAAATCGCAGTAAGTCATGGCGACGACGACGACGACGACGTCACGTGCATCGAACGCGTTCATAATGTTATGTATTACTACACCTATGTTATAAAATTATAGTTGTCTCTCGAACGATTCGTATTTTCGGTTGAGCAATAGTCAGCATATTATTGGGCAGATAAGCAGGGCGATTATCTTGCCATTAAGCACTCGCATTGTATCCTAAAGTTTTAACTCGGTTGGTAAATGCAAGTTATGAGAATTATTTTTATTTTTTTTCATTTCCCGTATGCGTTTTGTCTCTGCCCGAGGATATCGTTCATCTTTAATTCAGAAAATTTGCACATCAGCCTGCAGAGCTTCTTCGTTTTTTAGGTATTTTATAATAATAGGTATTATAGACCGCTCAGGCGCCTTCGTCGCGAGTCGTAAGCGCCATGGCGATGACAATATTATTTTGTACCGCTGCTCGCGGTAATGTACACGAAACGCGTCGAAACGATATGCCGATTTGCGGCGGTGACGGTGATGACGACGACGACGACGACGACGATACGATAGCGCGTTTAATCACAAAAATGTTACCCACACGATATAAACGCTTCAATATAATAATATGATGTGTATATAGATTAGGTGCCTATGTACATTTAGTGACTGGTAGTAATATAAACGAACACAGTCGCCGACGACGATACCTATACGTCTCGCGAGATTAAACGAAACACGACTTTTCAACGCTCGCACGTGTAGATCCGAAGGAGTATTCTATTGTGATATTACATAATTTACGAAAAATAAGTCTTCGGTACAGTACCCCCTCCCCCCAACACCCACCAGTCACCAAACGGTGGCTCGGAATGCGCTCGCACTCTATTTGTTCCGGACGAATATTGACTCGTCTGTATCGTGTCACAGGACTGCTCCGTTTCTTCTTTTTTTTTTCCACACCGAATGCCATTTCGTATTACACGCGTACGAGTATACGACGTAATAATATAATATTAGGAGGTACCTATATATAGTTTAGTTTTACTTTTTTCGCCCCCCACTCGAAAACTCGACTGCGGCAATTAAACGTACATTTTGTTTTTCGGCGTATTGCGTCGGCCCACGCTTGTTTTCACGGCGATAAGACGTATGAGATTCATATGATATACTGCCGTATTTTTTCAACCGAATTCTTGCGTTTAATACTCGTCTCGTATCCTAGATTAAATATTTAAACAATGTTAAGCCTCGGATTATTTTGTTAAGTTATTATCGTCTCAGACTTGATATTATTATATTGTGCGACAGAATATGGGATAAGTAAAACTATGGATTTATCAGTAATATAGATATTTCGCTCCGAGGGCAATTAATGTGCCAGCCGTCGTGCACACAAACCGTAAACACGTGTGTATTATCTTCGGCGATTAGGAGGCGAATTGTAGTTCGATCGAAACCATTATCGATCTTATGATACCGTATTATGCGGGCATGCTTGTGTTGTATTATCGATCGAGGGGATGTCTCTTCTCTCTCTAGTGCCTTACAAAATATAACATTATAGCAACACACACTACGCGTCCAGACTGTGTGTTTGTTCTGCACAGTTCAATCAGTCCATATTATTATAGCGACATCGTCCGTTAAATGTATAAAACATTTTTTTTTTTTTTTATGCCATTCCTATATTTTTACACGTCGTTGATCGAAATATTGTGTTGCGCGCAATGTGGATGATTACCGATCGTCGAGAATCCCTGGAGTTGCGTATAGGTATTTCGCTCGTGGACATCGGACCAGTAGAGGCGAAGTTGACGACACGATTGAGGAGAAGTCGTATCATAACGCCGTAGAAGACGCCGCTCGCCTCGACGATGCCGATGCTAAAATACGATAATATCGTGGAATATTAGTGATTTATCGTGATGGCCAATGGCAATAATAATTGTCGAGAACGAACGACCGGCACCGGTTGGCGTTCAGCAGTGACGAAGTATACAATCGGACGTACGATAATACCGTGTTGCAGTGAATGTATCACATCGGCTCTCGACTACGGCAAACCGCAATAATATTTCAATTTTCCGACGCGAAACCCGCCCGCGCAGACGGACGGCCGCGGCGGGCGCGTGCGCCTCCCCCACATCGCCGTCAATCCTCGTCATGCGTAACGCAAAATTATATTATACTTATTATTATATTATGCACTACATACTCAGTCCGCGATCGTTTTTGGGCACATGGCATAATATATACGACTGCGCGCGCACGCACACACACACACACACACACAATATATATTATTATTATCGTCGTTACGCACATTTATATATATATATAAATAATACCTCAACCAATACGGTGTAATATATATATTATTTTTCTGTCAGACGGAGCGGATAGAATAATGTCGTCGTATAGAGATAGTACAGTGCTCTCTCTCCGTCGACGACGAAGACGGCCTTATTCCGAACACGTCCGCCGCTTTACGATTGTAATGAGTTATTTGTTCCCCCGTCCTCGATCTCTTGTATTTTATATTGTTGTTTTAGGTTGTGCACGTATATGCTTATTTTTTTGTTCTTTCTTTCCAATTTTTCTTGTATATAGTACGACACAAAAGAGACAATTTACAGAAAAAAAAAAACGGGAACGAGACACACGCGTGCGCCGTATTCTCGCCGTATACAACGCCGTCGTCGTATACAGTGTTGTATTGATGAAAACTTCCTGAACGCCAGCCAAGTACGACCGAGAGTACAATTCCACGAATCGGGTACAGAGTTTTAAAAAAAAAAATTAAAAAATACATGCATTTGTTATAGATTGGATCGTTTGTCGTGATTAGTGTATAATATATTATAACATTATATAGGTACGTCGCAGCAATCGTTTCAAGACTTCAAGAGCCAATTGATGAATAGAATAATTTTATTGTACCCATTATATTATATTAATTACATTATTGTATTGTACAAATTCTCTCTTCTGATAACGACGTGTAGAAATATCATAAGAGTACTTGAGCGCCGAGCAAAATTTGCAGGTCGCAATTTCATTAAAACTTTAAATGCTTTTCAATAAAAATATAATAGTTTAAGATAATCCATAATTATTGTATTAATCATTATGGTTGTGCATCGACATTTTTAGAAAAGTTCCCAGTTCAGAGTACTAAATTACAAAATAGGACTCTAATTAATAGGTACCTATATAGATGAAGGTTTTAAAATTTGATGAAGTTGATATAAACGGAATAACTAACAATCACAAAATTGCAAAAAATTAAAACGCTTTCATAAATATTAAATTTCCGTGTAATTCACATTTTTCAAAATATTAGGCGTTCACTTTTAAATAATCGCTCTACCTATATATTATTATACATGTATTGTGTTATATTATTATATGTTGTTAATATTTAAGAACGCAACGAAATACCTATACAAATAACGGAAATATTTTATGATATCCGATAGTGAATAGTGATAGTATAAGTACTACTGTGGGATACATGGTGCTTGAATTAACGGAGGCATCGGACCATTTTCCATTATAGCCTATAAGCATTTTCAGTTTATTTGATATATTTGCTTTCCGGTGAATAGGTATACCGCCGATGGACATGCAATATAGATTTTATTGTTATACTGACTAGCCTTTTTTTACCGTCTCTTAAATCTGAACGTCCGATTTTGTGTTTCCGACTCTTCTATTTGTATTGGGTGGTCAATTTACGATTACCACTCGTACGTCATCCCTCGTTAGCATTTTCACACTCGTCTGCCGCTGATACAATATATTTCGTTATACGCACTGCCATTACATACCAATTGAATGAGGTAACTAATTGTATTGTTAATTTTTGTCAACATTTTTTTTTTCTTTCATCGTTAATATATTATTATTTAAAGTCTTGTTTTAAATTTTCAAAAAATATTGCGTGTAGCTTCACCGAATCGTTTAAAATATATTATAAGAAAAAACGGAGAATTTGAATACTAAATAAATAAAAACAGAGACCACAATATTTGATCTTTTGATTTCAGATCTTATGCAACGATTTCTTCGTGAACCTACCTAATATTTCATATACAGACCAATGTTCACACTCTGAACGTCGAGTCAACCAACATTATACTTATACCACGAAACCCAACTTCTTTTTTTTCAAATCATTAGTTTTTTTTTTTAATTAATTGGCTCAAATGATTATGTAAAATGCAAACATTTTGATCTCGTCTGGCTAAATAACGATAAACGCGCATAAAACATTTTAACAATATTATAATCGTGACTCGTGACGGACGTGCATTAACCATTCGTTCGGTAATTAAATGGTGTGCCTATAATAACGTATCATGATATTAGAGGTAAAGCTCGAACGTGCTTCTGTTTAAAAATAAAAATAAATTATACAATTCAGCCAATAGCATTCGTTTCGGCTATATAAATAATATATTATATATATATAATAAACATTAACGGTTATCATATTACTACTATTGTAAATTTGTAATGCAACGCGTAAACGTATACGATCGTTTAATTGTTGTCTATAATATTATAATAATATTCTTTTATTGTATTTTACATTACCTGGACTGGTTTGCCAACTAAGACCGCCAATGAACATTTTCCTAAAACAAAAATAAAAATTATCATTACAAATTTAAAAAAGACATTTCGTAGTGCATATTAAAATAATATGTATATATGCATATTATACAAGAACGTATGCGTATTTTTAAAAAAAAATAAACAATGTACATTATTATAAGTATCATAGGCATATTTGTAGCGGATGAACTTTATTGTTCCAAAAATATACAGGCAAATACCGTTAGGCGTTAAGTAGGTATTGAACAATATTGCATGCACGGCGCTCTACACATTTCAAACGCTCAAAATTAAAATAATATAGTAGGCCTATATTTGGCCTACATCGATAGTATATGTTACAGTAATATATATATATATATATATATATATTAACAGATCAAAAATTACCTATACAAGTTTATTGGTACCCGTCAGCAAAGTCATCCTTAGGGGGTGAGGAGGCAGGTCCTAGGCTCAGACTCTGTGCCTCACACTGTTTACTCAGATTTGAGGCTATAGAACCTTTTTTGTTCAATGCCCTACTTATTGCCTTAATTATTATCTAAATGCATATCATATGGTATTGTCCGTATCAGCTACTACGACATTTTTGGTGTAACAAAAAGACTATACTCTACATAAATTTTGAATTGGTTATTATATAACCAAAAGAGTAAAAAAAAAGTGGACATCTTAAAGACACTTGTAAATAGAAATTTATGTTAGGCTTTGAAATTATTATTTTCACACCACATTTTTGCTCTAGGTCTCGTAAACCCCAAGGACAGTCAGATTTACCACGAAAAGGTTAATTAAATCTCGACCATACACGATATTCAGGAATATTATTGTATAATTATATGAAATATTATTATTATAATATATTTTCGTTTGTTGAGTCTGTAACTGACCATTTGATATAAAGCGATTCACTATTAATTATCTTCTGTTCTTTAAATACGAATGACTGGAAACATTACGCAGTAGATATAATATATTATTACTCGAAATAATTAAAATATTTAAGTAAGCGTTGTTATTTTTTTGTACTCAAATACATATTTTCATTAACTCGCCTGAGCGTTGACGACCATTTCATAAATGTATTCTAAAGAACATTTTTAAGTTATTTCAGAAATTTTAGACAATTGGATTAGTCACGTTGTATAGCCGGTCTGTGTGTCGGGCTTCATTAGTTTTCCAAAAGTAATCATTCCGAGTGCGTGTATATTTTTTCCTAATGTATTTGGGGATACGCCAAACGCACTGTATATATATTGTTTATTATGTAAGTGTATTTAAGTGCCAATAAATAACATTATTTTTTTTTAAATCACACATACAAATAATCAGTGATTAGACAGAAATGTGAAAATATTTTATTAAAAATATGAAAGAAATTAGTAGATTATTATTTATAGAGGCTACCCGCAGGTAAACTGAAACATTTTTCTTCGTTTTGTCAACTATTTTCATCTTCTGATATTTTGGACGTCGTCCAACAATTAGTGTTAAAATTGCGCACGTACTATAAAGTATACCGCTAAGACTGTACACACAAACTGCGTGCATGTGTGTGTGTGTGTGTGTGTGTGTGTGTATGTTATTTACGATACCGTAGAATACACTATATCAAACGTTAAAGGGAGCCAAAAACGTTAACTCATCGAATAGTATTACCAAATATAATTATTATTTTCGAATACTCAACAATTAAGTTCAATCGAAACGCGTGCGGTTGTCCGTGCTCATCAGTATAATTTTTAATTTCAATCAGTTTTAAGTACGATAAAATAGACACGTTATTGAAGATGACCAAAAAAATATTATTAAGTATGAGATTAATAAATTTAAATGTCCGACGCTTCGAGTTAGGTATTTTGATCGTTAAATTATCGTTTATGCTTTATGATACATATACAGATATAGTGCCATATCCAATCTGAAAGTGTTTCATAAATACCTTTATATATGTATAAGAACAATTTGAAATGCATAATTCTAAACATAATTATTGGTAGCAGCGAACACAATATTTCAGTATAATATTATATAAATCTCATTTAAAGTGATTATGATTGTCATGTCGAGTGCGGGCTGCAGAGTATTGCAATTGTTTTTTTTTCTTTTGTAGCTGTCTCGCTCAGCGTGGCTGAGCCAAATATTAAGTTAAGATTAACCTGAAGTGATTTACATGCATCTAAACCACTTAGATAAGCAATCCACTGCATTAGATCACGGACAATATGCGAGCAGTAAATTATCAGGTAGGCAAACTTTTTAAATTAACCTATCTTCTTCTTAGAGGTCTAATCTATCTCTGTCCCAAATTTAATCGCAATCAGTTGAATGATTTGGGGATGCATAAAACGCAAACAGAAATTTATATATATATATATGTGTGTGTGTGATTTTTATAATATATTCCTACTATTACTATTATAATCCATAAGTTGTAACCAATGGCAACCTTTAATAAACAAAAACAATTTTCGATTTCCATCGTGAATTTCAAAATCTATATGTAAACACCTCTTTAAAATGCAAATTTTGGAAAATCGTTTATGACTATGACCTATTCTCATATTTGCCAAATATACACATAAAATTTCATGAAAATCGGTCAAATCGTTTCGGAAGAGTTCAATAACAAACACTGTGACCGGAGAATTTTATATATAACTAATTATTTACTAACTCTATCGGACTAATATAGGTTAATATGTAGCTTGTGACACTCACAAATAATGTGGCTTTCTATTAGTAAAAGAATTTTCAAAATCGGTTCAGTAGATTCAGATATTACCCCCTGCAAACTTTACTTCTTTATATAATAAGTATAGATATATGTATATAAGAACAATTTGAAACGCATAATACTAAACATAATTATTGATAGCAGCGAACACAATATTTTAATATAATATTATATAAATCAAGAGTTTAATGTGATTATGATTGTCATGTCGAGTGCGGGCTGCAGAGTATTGTGATTGTTCTCTGCAAAACGACAACAATTATAATATTCGCAAGAGTATTATAGAAGGAGGGTAGGAGTTGCTACAACTACTGCAGTTAATATTAATATTATTATTTGGAGAAGAGTTCGGGAAAAATTACAAAACAACGCTAAAGCGTTTAACTATATGATCATAGGCGCAAATAGAATTTGAGATCTCAGGGAGGGGGAGGGTTGAAGATTTTGATGTAGAGATGAACATTTTTTTATAAATTCAAATGTGGTGTAAAACATTCAGAATTTCTTTTTGGGGCGGAGGAGCTATACAACGATTAGTGGAGCTTAGCCTCCTAACCCCCGTATTTGCGCCCATTAATATTATATTTTATATTACCGCGCCTATAGTCCACAAACACTAGTATGGGATTTCCATATTACCGGATATCCGCATTTCTGCAGGGTTGACGTGCATCATGCGATATCGTGTCACGAATTTCGATGCACGCTTTTTATTATGACGTAAGATACAAGATACCGCTTCAAGGGTTAGCATTTAAATTTGATGGCATTAGTTATAACTATATTATGTGACCTACCGACTACTTTTCAAGTTTAATAAGTAATTACATATATGGAATCATCATCCCTTTGAGTGTAATATGCGGTGACCTGCACGTAATTCATATGTTTTATTATAATTGTGTTTTAACATTATATTGTATTAGCGTTGTTGGAAAACTATAAGTTACTCTGACATCTACCGGCATCGGTACGATACTATAGTATTCCTAAATGTAGTAATTCATTAACCATTTGATTTGGGTTTGTTTACGATTTAGTCATCAGGGGTACAAAAAAAACAAATACAGTCAAGTCTTGATGATTCGAATATTCTTCTTGCCACTTGAAGTGTTTTTATGTTGTGTTTGTGCTATATATAACTTGAAAAATACATATTAAGTCAAATTTATTTGTATTTTCCTCGATATTTGGAGTTATCATAAAAACTCAACTGTAATAGCTTCAACTCATGTCGATGGAAAAATATTACATGTTTTTTTTGAGTTTTAAGTGTCAGTAGCTCCTTGTGTGTCTTCCCCTCCTCCTCTCCATAAATACACCACCGTTATTCGTGAATATTTTTCAATTTAATTTATTATATTGACTGACTGTTGTAGCGTTAATACACCACGCGATAGTCGTACAACTCGTATAACATTGCTGCAGCCATTCGACAGTAATATAATGTATAACTACAGTATATTATATTATAATCACTACGGCGTGGCGTAAAAAAATTATTTCGATCACGCGACCGACACAAACCGATCGACCGACAATAGCGAGCGTAAAACAATCATACGACGACGTCGTGTACGATATCGAAATGGCGATTATTCACGTTATCGACCCGTGCAAACATTTTTGCATTTTACCGTTTCGCGAAATCGCGAACCGTTTGTTGACTGCGGGACGGCGAAACGGTGATAAGCGGGATTAATGCGGACAAACTGCCGAGGACGAGTGAATCTGGGCAGCCGTACATTAAACATAATATTATATATTATATAAAGCGCAATAATATAACAGTGGTAATGTATACATTTAGGTATGTCGGTATACATATATATATATATATGTATACGTTATATGATATATACAATTTGATCGCATTGTCAAAAGTTTGTTGGCGGCGGCTCACACAATCCGTGACTTTCTCGGCCGAGATCCGTTTTCAGTGTATATATCCGCGGCTTTTCCGCGACCGGCAATCCAAACCCTATTCGCCCACCCTCTTATTGGCTGATTCTCGTGAGTACCCCGAACCCACCCACGACGCAGTCTTTCGCCGTTTCTTTTCTCTTCCGCTGCGATTCCTTTTAGAAAAAAAAAGAAAAGAACCAAACGAAGACATTGTCAACAAGCTACAGACCACGAAAAAAAAAATAATACTAAAAATCGATAAGATGAACAAACGGTTTTTATGAGAAACCTTGTTTGGTTTGCGTGGGATTATTGTTTCGGATGGAGTGGCGGATGGAAGGTTTCGGATACCGAATGGAATGTGCAGCTCATCTTATTGTATGGAATATAATATTTTTCAACCGACTTGTCGAACACCCCAACCGGGTTTAAAATATCAACGCACCAGGCTTTTAATGTTTTACACGCATGTTATAATACCTATACTGCAACAACTGCAGGAAATAAATGTTGAGCTTGGACAGTTTTATTCTCGTCGACCACTTCAGCCAATCAGTCCGCTCAGATAAACGCCATTTTACGCGAAAAATACCCGTGAGAACGCATCTTTTATAATGTTATAAATTTTAATACTGCATTGTTATGGGCATTTTGAATAGCTTCTAATAAAATCAGAATCTACGACTATTGAAAGATGTTGAAGTAAACGCAGTGAAGAAAATGTGTTCATTTGATATATTTAAACTATCGTATTTTTTTAAATATAAAGGTCTACAATATATAATCCAACATACGCCAGGAATATGTACACGTGTATAATGTCTGTAATTTTATAATATACAATTCATTCCATTGTACAATCGTAGTATAATTAAGTTTAATACATTGTATTCAAAATTATTGAATGCAACATTATTGGCAAAATGACAGGCATATAAGATACCTATATAAGATACCTATATATTATATTATAATAACGCGATAAACCAGTATGTTTAATTGTATAAAATTAACCATATCAATTGTAAGCATTACAGACGTACGATGATTATTTAATTGTACGTTGATCATAAAAAATCCCATAATAATAAAAGATATTCAAAAATATAGTCTTAAAATATGTACAATTTTAAAACCGAATGTGATCACTGTTCACATCGATAGTTAGACTAAATAAACGGTGTTATAAAAATTTAGATTTACTTAGTATACATTTTTTTTCACTCGTCATAATAAATTAATATTAACTGCTATGGTCATTTTTTTATAAAAATATATCGTGATATTACATAATATTATTACATTGGTACATAATTTTAATACAACACAATGTAACTATTATATCTGATATCAATAACACTTATTATTTCTATAAAATTTCTGAGAGCATTATAGTAGTAACATTATTTTTTAGTAAAGTTGATGTTATTTATTCAGCAGTTGTATATAAATGTATTATACTTTTTTATGTTAACAATAATTCCAAAGTCTTACACATTTTAACAAGTTAAATTAATATAACTTATATAGTTATATTACCTGTAGGGCTTTATGTATATTTTTCTTCGATAGCAATAATAGTCCTATTTCGTATTGAATATTGACTAATTTATTTTGATTGTTATTTCTGTAGTAATTGTTAAGAACCACGTAACGTTTCAATAAAACTTTAGCAACATTGTTCAGAAATTATATTCTTTTGTTCAAAATCAATGTAGAT
Source organism: Pentalonia nigronervosa (assembly GCA_014851325.1). Taxonomy (NCBI): domain Eukaryota; kingdom Metazoa; phylum Arthropoda; class Insecta; order Hemiptera; family Aphididae; genus Pentalonia; species Pentalonia nigronervosa. The sequence goes on from JACXSJ010001452.1 coordinate 42,315, forward strand.
TTAAAAACATTTTTGAGGTTATATAAATATTTGATTGTTTGTTTCCCAAAGTTATGGAGCGGTTGTATTATTTTTTTTTTTTGTTATGATAAAATATTTGCTTATCGTCTAATTAAATGCTACCGAGAAAAATAAACTGTTAATGACCATAATAGTTCTACGATTATCAATGATAAATTGGATTGATAGCAATTTTAAATATATTATATGTTATTAACGGTGAAAATGTCTATTAGTCGTTGTATTATAGGTTTGCAGTAAAACTTTGATACATTTTTTTCTTTGTCTGCGGCGTATTATTGGTACGATACAATGATATATGGTCAGATAATAGTTAAAAATGTGAACGATTAAATTTTTGATTAACGAGAAAAACGACAGGTGTTTTCAATTTCACTTAAAAATGCAATAATTTTAAATCAACATTCCGTAGGTACCACATGGTACTATCTATTTACGCACGTTTAGTATATAGCACAAAATCGTCGTTTTTCTGCTCTCTACACGTGCACAACACTCTCGGTACGATTAGTTTCGAAACATTGACTTATTTTTACGGTAGATACTCGTGTTCATGTCATCGTAATGCGAATTGCACTGCCCCGAAAGAGGATATTGTATTATTAATATTATTTAAAATAACGACGCATCGTGTTTATATTGTTACAATGTGCAGGTGCCAGTCGTACTCGGAATGACGTCGGTACGAACAAACGCTGCAGCAGACCTACAGGCTACAGTTGTCTCACATCACTCGCTCTGGAACGGTTATATTATATCGTGTAACCGCTCCAATCGATTTAAATTTAACGATCTATTCCTGATTGAATCCAGTAGCGACATAATGTGTACCCGCGTAGGTACCTATGCATCGCGGTGTAGAGGTGTAGTTTATGACGACCGTTATCTGGAATGTATAATGCCGCCGTCCATCATTGGATTTATCGGTTGCCAAGTCGAGTAGACAGACGTCTGTATAAAGTCGTTTCAGATCCGAGCCGGAACGACCCCCATCAACCGCGGCTTATATATCTAAGTTCTAGTAGATTTTTCACAGTGAATCATACACTAGGTACCATAACGCGACACGGAAAAATGTCGTAATCTAAAATATATAGACACGTGAGCGTAGGTCATCTCCTTGCAGTTTAATGTTAAATTTTAACTCGGATAATATGATGCATTCTCCGTGTCTATACAGTAACACCATGAGTGAAATAGTACTATGGTATAGTATGTCTAAAATAGTAAATTGTGTTTTAATATATTTCAAACATGCGTTAAATAATATTAATAAGCTAAGATTATTCGTCATATTTTACGCGCAGTTGTTTAACTGGAGAAGTCGAATAAAAATGGTTAAAATCAACTATAATACTGCATAAATTGCCACCCTCGAGCACGAATGTAATAATTATGCTAACTTTAGGTTAGGCTACCCTTATTAGATTTACTTGTCCTACTTTTCACGCGTACTCGTGTAAACATCGAATAAGCTCGTAATAATATGATAGAATATTTACCGAAAAAATCTGCATATTTTTCTACACCGAGTGTTGTTTTAAGCTGGTTTTCACGAAATTCTACACTTGGCACATTTCCTCCCGAGCAATGTCTATATAATATGGTTGGGGGAACTTCACGCGTTTAGTCAGACATGTTTTGTGTGCAAAAGCAATTATTACATAATGCGTAAGCGGCGCGTGTCCACAAAACAGTATATATATAAATGTAATAACAAAACAATGCAACGAACCCTTAAAGGAATCACAACGACAATATAAATTGTAAGTAATTGAAGCAATATATATTATATTATAATAGCATCATAATATGGTTCTTAAGAAATGTTAATTGGAAAACACTTTGAAGTAGAGAATATAATACAACAGCAAATTGGTCACTACAATAATGATTATTAACGACAAACCACCATACATTATTATTGTTATTTATGGATGTGTTTAGGAGTTATAATTATTGCGGTCTTTGCGAATACACGCGCATGTCTACAGCTGCTAGACTACAACATAATGGACGTTATTTAATACAAATAATTTATCCTTTAAGAAGTTAGTAGAAATTTAAAATTATAAAATGATCATAACTTGCTTCAAAATATTATAATATCAAAAAAACCTTTCGAGGTGTCTGAAATAATATTCTGATCTTTAAATTTGATAATAGGTCAATTCATTATAATATTTAAAATAACAGTGTAAAACGGACTATTCTGAACGTTTAATTGTCCGTATTGTTATAAATAGGTAAGACGAAAACATCTGCACATGCGGTAATAACGCCTTCAACCGCGGTATATGAATTACATTTTTATTCCCAGCATAAACCGCTACTGTGCTGTATACATTCTATTTAATCGCCAACGCCAATTAATTATTATTTTACTATTATAGGTATAACGTGTATTGTTTTTAACGATATGCAATAACTAAACGGTTTATAGATAGATTTAACCTTAGATACTGTAATTAATTCTATGATAATAACACATAAATACGCGTGTTCGACATTCGTTTAATTTAGAAAGCGAAAGATACACACCTCGCCATACTAATAATTATTAATATAATGTCCATTATTGTAAATATATTATTAAAATATGCGTGTTTCTGCGCCATAATAGAACGATTTTGGGCCAAAAGTGAGTACCGGTGAATAGTATCGAACAGGTAGTATCTGCAGGCATAGAATATTGTTATTATTATACGTATATTGGTATTCTGATCCTGGATCCCACACAACTGGAATGGTTAGCAACAACGCCAATACGTTCTTGTGTAGTTGTACAATTATTATAGGATAACTGTTCTTATAAATGGATAACAAATATTAATCGCAATCCTCCACCCAAAAGCAAACATTTTTTTTTTAATGTAACATTGTTTGTAAAGAACTAAAATAAAATAAAAATTTAGCAACATAATATAAAAGAAAAGACTCGTTGCACACAATCACAGCCTGCAGCTAAAGTGTTATAGTCTTTTACGAAAACAAAATGACCTTCAAATTATTTGCAAAATATTTTAATAAAGAAATATAAGAAACTCCAAGTTTAAAATGAAATTTCATCGTATATTATCTATTAATTATTGTATTATTCATAAAATACATATTAATGGCATGTTGGGTAATATACCGTACAACAACAATATAAATATATGCTAGTAAATTGAAAACGCCCAGTAGTTTTAATCACTTTATCAAAAATATATAAGATGTATTACTATATAGACTTCATTCGTTGTCGTCGCGGGTCGGTGAGGTTTGCGATTTCGCGAGTTTCGGTCACAGCGGCGGCGGCGGCGACGTGGTAGTTGTAATTTATTATAACATTATATTTATTATATACGACGACGGTCCGAAATATTTGCCGCATAATAATAATATAGTGCATGATGTGTGTATGTGTGTGTGTGTGTGTGTGCATATATATATAGTAAACAAATGGTTTTATTATGGTCTATCGTTGTAGAAAATGTTCAACGACGGCAACACACCATCGAGTGCGGTCGCAGGTTTTAATGGCATTTTATATATTTTTCTAAATCCCAAACACTAAACCGACCGTACCTGCTACATACGCGTACGTCTAAAGCGGATGCCAAAGCGATTCGTGTACAATGTACATTATGGCACCTACACGAAATCGGACCGGTATTCGAACGATTTCTCGCGCGTAACGCAGAACTGCGTGTATACGGTATACAAGCACGCCTATTTGCGAGCAGCAACATAATATATCTACAAATAAAACTTGCTCTCAACTGATGTACTTATAAATATGCAATGCAGAAAGAAGAGCTGCTGCAGACTTATCGACGTGCGCGGACACGCCAGACGGTGTTCATTCTCGGCATATGTTGTCATACCAATCCCCCCGTCGAAAACCCCGTCAGAAATCAGATATCGGTAAATTATTTATGATGCACAGGGGACCTCCATAACGAAATGACAAAGTATTTACGTGACAAACATGTTTTTGTATTATTATCATTATTAATCGTAACTTGCTCTCTCAAATAATGTTGTGACAAGTAAAAAAGTATACGCAATATAAACACAAATCGAGGACAGGAGTGAATAAAATTCGGCCCCGGAAAACAAATAATTCGGTCTAAATGTTGAGCTAATAATAAAATATATGTAAATTTTCACCGGCCCAGGAGGTCGTCCACCCGCCACCCAAGTCAGTCCACCCCAGATTGAGGGAGCCAGTAGGCAGTATATCTATATTATATATACGCCGTGGCCTACACGTATATAATATGCATACTACAATCGGTGGTCAAAGTATTCTTGAGTGTATTATACACAGGTTTTTATTGTTTTGTACAATCTCTAAGTTATTTATTTTTTGTAAACTTGACGAAACAAAAGAATGATAAACAAAAAAGCCCTTGACAGGTAGTATATAATAACAACGCATTTATTATTATAATATTTAAGAGGACGCTACACCCGCATTTGAGTTTAGTAGAGCCTATTCTATGAGGTGTGAGCATAAATATTAAAAATAATTGACTTATAATCAACTATAAAGGTAAGAACGCTATCTGTATTCTCTCATTGATTTTTTACGATATTTTCATTTTCAAGCGAGTTATGGGTGCATAAAATATAAAAATGTTCATAAAACTCACTTGAAAATTTAAATATGTCGTGAAAACCCAACGAGAGAACACAGATAATGTCCTTAACTTTAAATTTGATAATAGGTCAAATATTCACTCTAATATTTAAGCTACAACAACACAAAAGTTTTACCGAACGCTAATTCGCCATGTTGTACGTTTGTAAACTCGGAGACAACACATGCGGGTGTGGTGTTCTCTTAAAATTATAATTTATCACTTTATCGCAGAGAACGGTGCTTTGTTTCGGAACAAAATATGAGCGGAGGGATGAAAAATGTAAGCCACCGATTTTAATTCATGGCGATATTATACGGCAGTCGTCGTTGCAGCTGCGAGTACACCTACATATTTTAACAATAAACAATAACACTACATGTCCATATTTTATATTGCGTATAATACAGGTAGGCATCTCTATAATACACGTATATAATATTATAATATTGTTTTTTAGTTTTCGGGCGCACGAAAATCCGTCGTACACGCGCGCACTGCTGCAATATAGTAACAGTCGCGTACACAAAATAAAATATTATAAGTCGTATACATTGATATATATTATATAGGTACAATACCTATACCTACTGGCATACATAGCACGAATAACGAAAATAATAAAACAAAGTACGGCCATAAAAAAAGCCCGGTACCAGCTCTGCAGCAGACCGTGTTCGCATCGTATTACACTGACACGCGCGCGCATATTATATTATGCATATTATAGTGTACCGGTATACGAAATATTGTGTCCGTACAGGGTGGGCAACTGCGTTTTCTCGTTTTTTTCCACGCTCATGGCCGACGCGGAAAAGCGGGAAAACGCCCTGACGGAAAAATGTCGCGACGGGCCACTCTGTATATTATATTACATGGCTGCGCAGTGTTATTATCATTATTATTAAATTATATTACACGAAGGCATAGACAAAATACGACTTAAACGTTTCGTTGTCTTTACATTATTATACGCGTTTGGACGTAGGTAAGTACTATATATGGCCCCCGCCTCGACGTCACGTCAAAATATTTCATCGCCGGTATTCCATCACTATGCATGCAGAGCACACATACTCACCCGGTAATATTATATTATTGTACTGCTGCAGACGGTATATAACACTAAAATCCAAGGCGATCGTCGTCGACAAAAATCCGTCTCATAAATGTTATAATCGCTTTCCAAACGTCCCATAAAACGTTGATATTATTTATTTATACACACACACACATATATAATGTTAAAGTGTATAGGTACTCTCTGTATACATAATAATGTACCATCGTGGTGTACATGCGTGTAGTGTACAGCAGCATTGTACCTTCTCCGAAGACGATCGTCGAGCGATAAAAATATTACGCGAGCGACATTTCGATCGAGGGATGGGCCCTTTGTATTATTATTGTTATTGCAATATATATTATATTATTTTATCTTCTACTGATATTGCAGCCCAGTTTATGTCACGTGTTATTATAAAAACCGTCCGTTTGCTGCGCAAAACAGAGAGATCCCGAACGTCGATGACGCAATATAACGATCTGCAGCTCCGTTTGGACGCGTACGGTTTTTTCGATTTTTTTTTTTTATGCATTCATCTCGACCCGCGCAGTCGGGGCTTAGCTTTTTCGCAAATATCTTTGGCGGTACATTTTTCACTTTTATGGGACGTATTGGCTCGTTTCCGTGCGCGCACGACGTCCATTAGATTCGCGACCGGACAGCTTATACCGACTATTTTATATATTATATTTGCCCGACACACACGCGCGCGCGCGATTTTATTCGATGGCAGAGACATTAAAAAGAAACACACACACTTCCGAATTGGTATAAACATGTACAACTGCTGCAGCGCGTATATTATATAACTGGGCACCACCGTACTTTCGAGGGTATGTATTATTATTATTATATTGTATAATATTATGGGTTTTCGAACGACGTTTATAAATCGAAATGCATTTTTTGCGCGTTTCTATTTACGTTTGAGTAGATACGTGGTCTTCAATCAATGAATCACATTATAAGTGTCTATAATAGTTTATAATAATATATCAGAACAATTTTTTTTACCAAAAAATTCAAAACTGAAAACTTTAATGAGCTATTTGCGAAATAAATTACTCGGTGAAACTGTAAATGCTCGTTTGAAATTTGGGGAATGTACTATATTGGGGATCTTCCTAGTGTGTAATAAAATGATATCTGGGTATTTACTCGTATGCTTCCCAGACTAAACATTATTTTTATAGTTTATATACCTAAGCCATAAATAACGCAGTTTAAATTTACTGAATTTCCTAGAGCGCACCACGATAGGAAATGAACTGGATTACTCCCCCAAAAATTGATATTTGTAACTTGTGATTGATTTTAAATGACATTAATCTCATTATAAATTAATTGTGTGTTTCAAATTTTTTGATATTGTCTTTAATGAATGTAATTTTTTTTTTTTTTGGTTCACCATTCTAAGTTTTTAGGTATTTGATACGAAGATTGAATTGAAATTGTATATCAATTTTAATATTTTTAAAATTGAATATAATACATAATATTATATTGTACACGAATTAAAGATACATTATGACGGACGCAATCGGGCTTTAACAAAAATATATCAGTGAAGATAAAACTGCCGACGATATTATAGGCAATTAAAAAGACAGTTTTGTTAGTCGGACGCACTCGGGAGGCGCTCCTACCGTGTGTTCATGGACCGCATTCGGTTCTGCTCAGTTCTACTATTTACCCAACCTAGATCGTACCTATATCGCGCATCACATTTCGCCAACTGATGTAAATATATCCGAGCACCTACATGTACTTATTTTTGATATAGATGCAATTATGCGCTGCACATTTTGCAAATAATAATAATTATAGCAGATACGTCTTATTTACGAGCGTATATTATATTATAATTGTAATTAACTTATTGTTGTTATTTTACCCTATATTATTTTCTATGTTAATTCTCTAATCATTTGTGCTTATCGTAAACCATTATCTCACAGATTGTACAATTTTCTGTTTTAAAAATAAAATATATATATATATATATATATATTATATTATAACAACGTGTCTGGACCGTCGTCGGGCGGACTATATTTACTAATAATAACGACAAAAATAAAACTCGTATACTTACAACATTAATAGAATACTCGCGCGCAGATCTCCGATGAGCCTTTGACTACCTACCAGACGACTTGTACACGTCATATAATATTATAATATAATATAATGTGTGTAGGTATGAACGCACCGCAGCATATGACTTCGCGGCCGATTTATTTCCCCGAATACTCCACATGCCCGCGGCCGACCATTACACGCCGCTTCATCAACGCGTCTGTTTCTGTTATATATATATATTATTATAATATACGCGATGTTTTCTCTCTATACGCGCGTGCAGTGCCGCCGCGCACGCCACACATTAATCTCACCGGGTGCCGCGATCGCAGCGGACAGGCACCGTTCCGAATATAGCTCGTCTCAAGAATAATGGTCCTGCGTGTCGTCGGGACGCACACGTATAATATTATGAAATAATAATATAACGATATATTTTGTATAGCACGCGTCGTAATGTTTTACGTTCCCGAAGCCGAAAATCACTAAAAATATTGTGACACGACGCCATTATAATAATATCATGAACTAGTTATGTACACCTATTATATTATGTGTAGGCTAAAGTCGGTTTAGTAATTAATACGGACTGATTTGAATAAATGAAAAAATTGACTAAGTTCGTGGTCCCGTTCGTTTTATTTAAACGTTTAAGTTTTTTTTTTTTTTACGCGGATAAAATTGACTAACTTTCCTTCTCATCTCAGTAATTCTATTTAATGTTGTGCTAGGAAGATATTGCGTTAGAATAATATGTGCCAGGTGATCAGTACATAAATCATTTTAATTAAAAGAATACTATTTTGTCATTATTCTTTTGCGTGCATTGTGTAACAAAGTATTTTCTTTTACGATCCTATTTCGATTATGATCTAAAATCACCGAAATTATATGAATTAAAATATATTAACTAAACATACAAATAAATACGTAATGTAAAAATAGATGATATTTTAACATTCTTTAATACGTAATTTTGTATACTTTCTGATGTTTACTTTGTATTATTTTTTATTCTCTCTTTGTCCTATCCGACGTTAATTAGTTAATTAAAAAAAATATATGTTTAGTAGGTACCTTATAATAGTAAGTATTTAAAATTCAGTGGTGAGAAAAATAATAACAAGTCTATAATGCAATAATGACAAAACGTCTAAATGTACCTCTATAATAAATTATCGCACAGTCACAGATAAATTTGTGAATATCTTGCACTACAACATAATATGTGGAGTTTGAAGCAAAATTAAGTTTGTGCATACAATTACCACGGTATTATTCGCGCACAATATTGCACTGAACGTCATAGCTCCATGTTTATTGTATTTTTTCGGCAAATAAAATTGTCTGACCGCCACACTCCGCAGCCCAAGTCCTAGTCCCGGCGGAGATCGGAGCATAAAAATTTATGTACCTACGTATACGTTATTCGCGTTTTATCCGGAGTCGTAGGTACTTATTATTATACTTATTATGTATACATTTCAGACAGATGAGAGTTGTTATATCACGGTTTTTGAGTTTTAAATATTAATAAAAAAAAAAAAAAAAAAATCCCGCGAGAATGTCAGTTTTTTTTCATCTTTTGGTCTTTATTTCTTATAGAGTAGGCACCGACACTCAGCTGACGGGTTACGCATATCCCGTAGATTGGCCGATGTAATATAATACAATGGCCGCGAACCGAGTACCTCTAATATATACTTTATTATAATAAGTATTTTATTATATTAGATATTCTGCTAGGAGTGCTGTAACACAGCGGAGTACTCGCACACACTTAATATTGTGATATCGTAATCATTAACCGACGAAGGTAGAGATGAGCATCTCTCCGACATCATCAATTTGTATAGTATATAACATTAAAATAACAATGAAAGTGCAGTTGCAAAGTAAGTGGCAAAGTGGCTGGAAAAAAATTTCTTTCTAGAGCGCCGCAGATAATATTATGTATACCTACCGAACCCGTCAAAAGCGCGTATTCGAGCGCGACGTGCACTCATATATAAACTCAAATCGCGGGGGTGCAATAAACTGCCAAGGGTGCTTAACACACTGAATTCTGGAGCTAACACCATATTGTACTCTATGATATTTTAAAGTAATATTGTCTTGAATAATTTAATATTTTATATTTTGATCTGTGCGTAGTAATATACAGTGTAATATTTGCCCCGATCAATAACTTTTTTTCCTATTTGATATTATTCTATTGTGGTTTTGGAAAATTACTGCTCTGTTGACATCCACGCGATGATTATTGAAAATCTCTAATATTTTCTTTTCATTTTACTAGCACTTGAAATAAAATTTAAATTACGTTTTCGCTCCGGTTATAACAATATTATCGACAGCCAATTTATGACATTTTATAGAGTTGATTTTATTTGTGTAAATATTTGATAAAACCTTAATCTAGTCTTTTGACATCGCTAATTTTCAGTAAATAGGTAGGCATATAATTATAGTAATGTACGTTTATAGAGTTTAGGCTACAGTAGTAACTAGTAAGCGAATAGAGTGTTATGCACATAATATAGGTGGGCGGGGTGTGTAATGTATAGCAATCATGGTGAGAAACTCTATACATGCATTTTAAATAGCCGTTCAAAGTTCCGTTTGTGCATGAAAAAAAATTATTTCTTATATAATATTGTATTATTACAACATAATCGAAAAACCTTTTACGATTATGTTGGGAGTCTCGATAATATAACAAGTGTAAAAAATGAAAAAAAAACAAAACAAAAACTCTCACGTGTCGATAACACATCATTTAGCTGTTAGACACCAGCTATATTATGTACACACATTTTTAAAAAACAATATCATGTAGCTCAAATGTGTTTTTCTTAAAATTTCACACTTTTTTTCCAATTTACAAAAGGTTTTCTTTATATAGGTACAGATTATTTTATACGTAGATATATTTAATATATATTATAATGAAAACAAAAGGGTTTTAATTGACACGAAATATTTTTTCTCGCTAACCGATAAAAATAATAACAAATACTACCTAAATGCTGTACGACAATATAATAATAATAATAATTGATCAATAGTATTTTGTTAAGGTCGCGACAATTACTTTGAACGGTTTGTTTGTAAGAAAATGTGTCGATAAATTTTTTACAAGCGAGTTAAAAAATAAAAACATTTAAAAACATTACTTTACGTAAAGCTATCGTTTTAAAATAAAATCATATTATTATATAAACGTGAAGTATTATAATTTATAATATATTGTACATTATATGGAAAAAGGAATTTTTCGAACGTTTGAAAAATATTCGAGCGTGAGTAATATATTACTATTTTTTTTCCAACGTACGTTCCAAGAAGTCGCACAATGCTTATAACATGGATAGTAATAATATAACACATTGTTTATCGTAAAAATCGCAAACGATCGTTGAGGTTCTTTTTACATACCTCTTATAGTATGCATATTTATATATTTTTTTGACATAAATATTATTATATTTTATGACTTTTCCCGGACCAATATGTATTATATTATAATATGCACCGATGGGGTTTTCTAAATTAACTTAAGCAAACTCCGCGTGACAGTCCTATTCATCTTATTATTGTACACCTAACCTGTTATTATACTATAATACAGCGTACGACGTTTAATCAGATTCGATTTTTAACGAAAACAATGTCATCGAGACGGACAGCGTTATTAAATTAATAAAAGATGGAGGACACTCTCGTAGTGCGTGTTAACAACGTAAATTAAAGAATTCAAACGAATCAAAGCTGTAAGATCATATTTTTCAAAATGAACATCATTATTATTCAATATATTTATATTATATGTCTTTCAGGTGTTTCAGTTAATGAAAATTCAAATCTTTCACTATACGCATTGTTGTCTATCAACCTCGAAACATATATAAATTCACACATACAAGAGCTCTTTAGTATAACACACACAGCTAGGAAACAAAATGGTGTACAGTTTTTAACCCTCTAAAAATATGCGCAGACTTTGATCCGCACTTTGACGTCCTTCGAATCCTGTTCCACTTTTCATAGGTGGTGAAAATATAATGATTTCTTTACCAAAAATTGAATATTTGCATGTTACCTTAGCATCTAGCTAAAACTAAAACTTATTTGAAATCCCCTCCATTACAAATGCCCCCTGGTTGATCAGAATCACAGCACCTCTAATGACTTTTCGATTCCCACTACAAAATATTCAATTAAAATAATATCAAACAAAATTTAAGTGCAATAATTTACCAAATCAAAAGGAGCACAACATTATCATTTATCTGTATTTCTCAAACATCGTAGATGGTCAAACAAGTTCACTCGCACAACAATTGAAGTTGATCTAAAAAAGACACTTGTAAACCTCAAAAATTGTAATTTTATAATTCTATTGTTCTTAAATTATATTAACATTATTAGGCAATGTAATAGTGTTATAGCATTATCATTGTTATTAACATTATTATTTATTAGTATGCCATACGCACATACGTATATACTATAGTATTGGAATAGATAATCGTTATTATTTATTATTATTCTCACGAATGATTATTTATGCCTATACATATATGTTACTAAATTGAATTAATGTTAAATTGTTGTTGTTTAGGTAATGACGAAATGACTATAAAAGTATACTTATCTGTATAAAACTACAATTAATTAGGGCTCGAACTTCAATGCTTTAAAACAATTCATTAATATAAAGCACGTAGTTATTCTTGGATTCAAGTTTTTGATTTAACTTGAAAAATATTAGTAAGTTTCTTTTAAATTGTATAAAATATTATTGTGATTCTATAATACACTTGACTTCGTTTTTAAACGATTTACCTTTGGGAGCGTAACAATAAAACTATACTGTTCAATATGCGCAACCGTCGACTCAAAACATCTGATAAGTTATAATAATAATATTAGTAGAATATCATTATTATTATCATTACGTACGATATATCAGACACCTCAGTAATATATAAAAATGCACTAAAAAATGTGATTTTCGAATTGTATGTATTTATCGTTTACTGTATAAGAGTATTGTGTACAGAATTCAATTCTATAATCGATTGTGCGTACATTTTTTTTTTTAGTTTTCTTCTTGATGATTATTGGGTCAAGCATTTGGTCTATCGTTTTATGTAATTTATTTTCTTTAAATTTGTCAACTAGAGAGATTGCAAGAAATGATGTGCAGAAGTTTATATATATATTATCAAGTTACTATTATTTAGGTATCACTGAAGTTTACTGTAGCTTAGTGTTCATAACGATAGTAATAATATGTTGTATATTATATATTTTGTATAATGTCTAAACCTATTGCACACCCATAAAATACCACGATATACCTGTATGTGCGCCCCAAGGTTAGATAAATAAGACATTTTAATATTATAACGTTATTGTTCGAAAAAAAATGTGACAAGAATGTCTACAACACGCGATATTCGTGTAGTATACCATATTGTATACTTATATATACATTGTCATTACCTACTCATAACCTACTCATCGTAGATTATCATTAGGTTCGGGTGTTTGTTTTTTTAATCCTTCGATTTATTCGTCGGTTCGCTTCAATTTACGGACAAAGATATATATATTATAATAGTATGTTGGCTACGGTGTTAAAAATCGACATGTGCTGCTTTCTTCGCGTCTTTCGCGGTCAAATAAATGACATTTTGATGAAATTTAACATTGTCTGTCGATAATATTGATTTCTCTTTCTCTCTTTCTCAAAAGTTTTTTTTATAATTATTTTTGTACTTTGAATAGAAAGCGAATTCAAATATACAAAGTGATTCATCAAGTATGCTTACCCACAATTTTTCTTTTCGTATTGAATTTATTAAAATTCTGATTTTTGATACTTTTATATAGTACCTATAAATTTAATGACCTTACTTCAAAATACTTTATAGAATTCATTTTTCAAATAAGAATCATCCTTTTTTTCCTGTGACATGTCAATTAAATGACCACTTTTGAAAATGTTGTATCTAAAAGTGTTAATTTGAACTAGTAGTTTTTGTGCTAATTAGCTTTATGTACTATGGATAATAGGTCCTTGCCATAATGGATTTGGAATATGTTGTGGGATATGATAATTTGAAAACTCAAGTAATTAATATCAATTAATCAAAATTTTATAACTTGTAAAAATATCAGAGTATAATAAATACTATATAAGTAGTTCTAATATTACATTTCAAACCATTTTCGAGGATTTTTATTCTTAGTACATACGTAAATATATTAATTAATTAAAAATTACCCGTTTTAATTTCGATTTAGACACAAAAAATTTTCGGTATTTATTTGTTATCGCCTCGTCATAAATAAAATATATTTAATAAAATAAACAATAAAAATGAAAAAAAATATATTGTACTTATAAATTTAAAAAAAATATTTCAATATTTAATATTATTATATATATAAAAAAAAATACTAAGGAGGTCAGAACTCTGAAATATCTTTTAAAATTGTTTCAAATGCATCTTGTTCCCCAAGACGTGTTTTCGACATAAATTCTGCCAAATACGATTCTAGAAAATTGTTATTAGTAGTTCCACGACACTTTTTACTTTCTTATTTAACACATTCCTACAATCTTTCGATGTTTTAGGTGTGTACCCCTGTGTTCGGATTAACAAAATTACAGGTGTGGTTAACAGTATTATGCTGGAAACCCGCTTGTTACAAATTTTTATAAGCTTTCCAACAATCTGACAAAATTATTGAGTCTTATCTTATATATTTTTATATTATAGGTAACAATGTTTTCTCCTATCGATCTAGTAAACTAATTATAAAACACGCTTTGGTTTCCCGACATATTCCTCCGAAAATCCATTGCTGTGGCAGAATATGTCCAGCATAATTTTTCTATGCACAAATAAACTTTCATCTATTTTGACAAAAAGACCGGGACCATCAATTTATTTATTTTGATTATTTTCTAACTTCCATACACATACCTCACGTAGATAAATACTCCAATCGACCACAGCATTTTGCCCCATTTTAAGTTCACGTTTGCAAAATGTTACTGAAGGTATTTCTCAGACCCAGTAGTATATGAAATGAACAATTGTATACATTGGTAGTCTAGAACCAGTTAGCTAATTATTCGCGATCCCTTTTAATAAACATTATATTGCCATTTTCACACATTTCACTAACTTTAATTACATTATTTTTTTGTAAAAATATAATTCCAGTATCATTGCTAAAAACAACTGTAAGTAGTTCACTAAAATTAATTTTATCCTATTAAATTTAATTTTTCGCATTGGTTTGAATGAAGTAGGTAATATAACAACGAAAGCCAGCAGGCAGCAACGTACTAATGATATAATACTTAACTTACTTATGATACAAAATGTAGTTATTTCTTAAAATAGATCATCTATCACGAGTTAAACACAATAATTGCAGGAACAATAACAGCACACTAATACAACTATACAGCGGGGCTATAACAAACAAGAGTGGTGGGAAGATAAATTTTATACGGTGTTCTGAAGGGACGATAACAAACAAGTATCAAATTTACAAAAAAATCGTCTGCTTTGTAACTTACTGAAAAAATATGGTTCTCATTAAAGAAAAATTGTATTATCATCCTCAAATATCGTATATACGAAATCTAAATAATTAAAAAATCAAAATTTAAAATAATTCATTATTAAAGGGGAAACAAATGGGAATGATTATGCTTAAATGAATCACTCTATATATACATCGCTGTCATTCGGATTCACTTTACCACAACGATCGCATGCATTATTCGGTTTTAAGTGCAATAATGTGACGTACGCGAACAGTGTATATAATATATAATACTTTATAGTGCAGTATAAGTAGTACGGGTAACATATTATAATGTTACTGTCGACCATGTCACACATGCATATTACTGGATACTGATCGTGTTAAATTGCTCGTACGCTCACCATAATAAACAATCAAATAACTGATCGCTTAATATATATATATATACCTACCGTTACATCAAAGGTTCGATGTTCCGAAGGGGGAACCATAATAATTGTGAGTCGTCGCCCTCGTCAGTGCGTTCCTCTCGAGTTTACCGAATCGTGGTGTTTTTACAATAATGTAAGTATCATACTAAGAATAAAATATAATATTATCATTTATTATAAGAGGTACAGAAAACGCGAAACGAAAAGTAAAATCCGAGGAAATGAATTACCTCCGCGCGGGAAAAATTTAATGAGTCCGCAAAAACGGCAAAGATATACGATTTTGTATGGGGGGAGAAAAAAAAACACGGAAAAAGTTTTCAATAAGACGGAAACATTTCACTTTTAGGCAATGATAATATTTTAATGGAAACAGCGTTTTCGTACTTTAATTAAAGTTATTACTATACCTATTACGCTGCCGTTATTTTGCGAACGCGTACCATTAAACAATGATAATAACAAACGAACTCGCGTTATCGCCCATCGTAGCCGGTACCTATACCTAGCCCTTCTATACCTGCGAGATGTACTTCCAAAATAATTCTATAAAATTATAAAATACGTTACACCCGGACACTTGAGATTCCTTCGGCCTTAAATTGCGTGACAATTAATGCGAAATGAGACGCGTACCTTCTATACGTAGGTATATATATATATATATACAAATAAATAACTCCGGCACGTTGTTTTTTAATAATTGTTATAGCTATATATGTATATATATATATTTCAACTACATTACGTAATTTTAGGAGTTTAAAATACAAATTTAATGGTCCGCACTTAAAATATACCACACCTGTTTACACCGTATATAATATATCCTCTCCGCCAAAGCAATCAGATTCGGCCCGATAACACTGTCAGCATTTCTTCCTAAACTTGACATATTACATTTGTGTTGATCAGAAAATTATTACGATGTATAATAGTTATTATCATATATAGATGACGCGCTAAACGTTTGACAAAATAATTATTATAATATTATGCAAAAGTTTAAATATTAGGCGGAGTCCTGGGTGCATGTCAACGAAATACCAAGTCAATCAAAAACCATTTTTAAATTCGGACGACAATATCGTAAAAAAATGTAGTTCAGATGAAAATAAAATATTATCACGTATGCATTATATAAGATATTATATCGTTGTGTATTTTATTTTACCAATTTTTTATTTATTTACTTTAAATGTGTGTAATATGTGTAATGTGTTGTATACTTAATACGTTTATTCTGTGATCAGGAACGCATGTTGGATTCACACAATACTATTATTTGCAATGCTGGTATATAGTATATCTAAGTGTGTATGTTCATGTTCAAAATTGAAAACCACGATTTGACTTAAAATTGAATTAAAAAGATATCAAAACTCAACTTTAAACTGTACGTAACCCCTACGGGAATAAGATCTTCTTGAAGAATAATTAAAATTAAATACGAATTATAACTGTTTAAAAATTAGGGGAAATTAAAATTTTAAAGCTAGAGCAAACAATATAATGTTTTTGACCTATAGGGTGGTAAAATTCTAAACACACTACGGAAAATCGTATATATAATAATATCTCTAAACATTTATACGGTGTCCTCATAATATTGTTACGAAACAAAAAGTAAATACAGGTATGTACTTTTTAAATAGGTACCTCTTATATTTGTTTATTTTTAAAATGGACGATGTTGATCTCCGTGTGTAATACTACTTTAAGGAAGGATTTTAATTTTTTTTTTTTCATTTTATAATGTTTCTGCACATTCACTCCAAAATCGACCAGCAAGACCCTTCGAGTATAGTATACAAGTTCAATATAATAAGCACGATAGATGTAGACGGCACGCGTGTATATATACGAATCTTTAAGATGTAATTTTGTCAAAGTTTATAAAGTACTCGGGTTAACAAACTTGACAAGCACTTCTAGAACTTCTTGTCTCCTTGGAATCGGGGTTCCCGGCTACAGCAGGATGGAGGAAAAGGGAGCGAGTATATGACGAGACACAGCGTCAATCGTTCCATTTTTCTCTTTTATTAATCAAATTATAAAAATATCCATCTCCATCATCGTGGTTCATGCAGATTTGTTTGTTTGCTGCTATTTTTTTTTTTTTTTTTGTGAGCTTTTAATAATTACCGTCTTTTGAACATAACATTTTCATTTCGCCCTCAAAACTACGTCACATGATCGATTTTCGTCGTCACAGAATTAATTGTACGCGTTATCTCGTACGATAACAATGTCGAGGAATTTTTTTATTATAATAATACGAGTCGTACTAGCGTGTCATATATCAAACAGGAAAATACAATATTATATAAATGACGTTAAATATATTGAGAAATGATGCCGATATTAAAGGCAGCTTAAAATTAGTCAGCCTGCAAACCCTTCGAAGGAATTAGGACTTTCGAGATTTCCAACAACCGTTCACCCTCGAGTTGCCGTCTCCCTATGGGGATTTATACCCTGAAAACGTCATGTTTAATTTGAGTCCAAACCGCCAAATTAGGAGTATTGCGCGAGTCCCGCCGAAAAATACGCTTTGATGCATATTTAATATTATGCAAACAATTAAAAGGAAGTACTTCGATTAAACTAATTGAATTCGGGACAACAATAGAAGAATATAAACGACATTAACGTTTAAAAATCAAGACGGTTTAAGACATCCGAAACGGCAGAACGAGCTGTTAAATAATATTATAATACTACAATATATTGTCTTGTGATTATTTGTTTTTTAGTGGGGAAAAAAAATTAAATAATTAGAAAAAAACTTTTCGTATCGAACTCCATTGCAGTGATTTTTAATATTTTTCACTTTCCGTACGTTTTCGTAATAAAATAGGCAGTTATCGGTACGAAAACTATATTTCATCTATTATGTGCTATATATAATATTACCCATGTTATTTAAGTATATATTGTAGTTTTAATGGAAAACATAATCGGCCATCACGTCGAAATCGAAATAATATTAAGATATAGGTAATAATATTGACAGCGGTGTAATACGCTATAATACCTATTATAATATTGCTATTGTTGTTATTTACGATAAGTGCACGCGACTGCAGTCCGTCACGGATTAAGCTCCGGGCACAATTGATGTTTAATTAGCACCGGCAGTTTTTCAGTTTTTCATTTGAACGTTCCTTCCGCTCCGCATCACTCTCCTCTCCGTAAATTATTTTTATTCATCGCGTTAGTCGTGAATATCTGTGTTCAAGTCCGTGCTCGTTTTATGATGTATCCCCTCTGCTGCACGTCACCACACCACGGTCTATAAAAATGTATCCGTTGTCATCGTGTATACCCATCCGGATCGCGTGTATACACACGCTAATGATACACATTCGGAGTATTAGGCGCACTAGGTTTACACCGGTTTTTCGTGTCTAATATTTTTGTAGTTTTTTACTCTCTGCTACCTAGCCACAACTACGGAATACGTGATACACGCTACTGTGTACAACTACTACGACAGACGTGTGTGGTATCCACACATTCGTTATTCGGCCGATTTTTCACGCGATGCGGCGGCCGCAGTATTTCAAATACTATTGAATATAACCGATTAAATAATATGATTATGTAGGTAAGTACTGCCACAGTTGTATTATAATAAAGTTGTCCGCGCGAAAAAATTGCATTCGAATCCCACTCTCGTAAACCTATAGTAAATGCATCTGCAAATCGGTCCTAGGATAACGCAACGACGTATGTGCACCTATGTAGGTATATACTTACCTAGACTATATTATTATTAATCGCAGAAGGCCACCGGGTTATGCACTACATAGGTATAGATACACTATACCTACTACATATACATATATATTATACACGACGTCATTAGAGATTTCACGGCGTTATAATATATATTTTTATGTACACATTTTTTTTAAGTACCTATACCGTATCGTGTTTAAAAAAAAATCTAAAGTATTATGTATGATGTGTGTGTGTGTGTAATACAGCCAGTTGATTAAAAATCGTTAGATTTCTCGAGTACGTACATTAGATATATGTAGATACCTAACAATATTATAAAACATTTTATTGAATTATACAGCTGTATAGTTGCACATAGTAGGTACGTACAAATCATGACATGACGACGATGATTATCGTTGATTACGCATGTGTGTGTGTGTGTAAAAATACTATCTACGATAGCTTACGACGTTTGTTGTCGAAAAAAATATATAAATAGCATGTTTAATACATATTACATTCTAACATATCGTCGAAAAGTTAGACGACAAACCAGTCCGAGAGACCGCGACTTTATTATTGCTATATATTATACAAATGTAGGTATAATAATATTATTCATTTTATGTGTGTTCTACACTTTAACGAACACGATATTAAACATCAGCCGCTATTATCGTTGATACTCGAATAAGTGTATTTATTGTAATGTATAAAACCGTCCGACGACTGTTTTATTATTATATATGTGTTCGGTATGTGTAAAGGATTATATTATTATTTTGTTAGCAATTATATAACTCGCTATATAGTCGCTACTGCGTTCGACGGAGCCAAATCCAATAATTCGATTGACGATCAAATTCCATAAGTTCGAGACGAGTTCACGATGACGTGTAGATATAGGTAAAACTAATACCTAATAATAATAGTATTATATTAATTTATATGATGTACGATAACGGATTTTCGAACGGAAAGGTTTGTACGTGTTTTTTTTTCCTCGCTGTAACTTCTTATATTGTTATCATACATTACCAGAGACCTCGCTGCTACATCGTTTGTTTCAGAGATTAAAATATTCGTTTAATTAATACGAGAAAACATTATTCAGAAATGTACCCGCAGACCGTTGTTCTATTTTCGTATACCCAATCTGGACCGTAATCGCTTTAACGACTTAAATATATTATACAATATGTTATTCCAAATTAATATATGAATTTTAATTTTAACATTTCATTATTGAATGTGATTTAACTTTTAATATTTTTGTTTTATTATTATTATTCAAATGAATTAAATAATTCGTAATCATTAATATTAACAAATTCGTGGTTATAAATATTTAATTAATAAATTACTTTTTAGAGCTCCGAAGAAATGTAGTTATAACTTTTTAATTAAATTAATAAGCATACAATAATTAAATAATTATGCAATATTAATTATTGAAATAAACTAGTTTAATAAAAAAAAAAAAAAAAATTGCACAAAAACTTTTAAGTAAGTAACAAAAACATTTAATAATTATAACTTACAATAATATTCAAAAAAGTCAAATAATAAATAATATTAATTTAACTGAATAGATAGTTTGCATATGAGTAGTAAAATAATTTAACACTATGACTATAACATGATGTATATAGGTGCAAACAATAATGTAATCATTGAATAACACTATGGTCTATGCGATAAGTGTATACATTTATAATCCAAAGAATATTCAAAAAACGAGTACATATTATATCTTCGTATTACATTTTTTTTTTTTAATCATAATTAAATATTGTGTTTTTATCTAATTGAAAAATGAATTAAATTTAATAAATCCCAATAGTCATAACTCATAAAATAGTTTAAGAAAATTTTAATTTTATTTAAGAGAAAAATTACTATATAAAATAACGTATATTCTACGGGTTATAAGTTAATTTAATGATGAATATTTATCTTAATAGCTATAACATCCTAACGATAACAACGTATTTTTCAGTCAATTAAAGGCTCGCAGAGTCATTTAATTAATAAAAATATTTAAAAAACCGTACCAAATAACCACGAGTATAATATAATATTCGTATATCAGCTTCGTTCTTGTTTCACAGTATATAACATTATAATATGGAAATATGTAAAACCACGTGCTAAATTCGAATACGTGTTATTTGTATGCGTAATTCATCATATTGCTACGTAAAAGTTTCGATATCTACCGCAAAGTATTTTTATAAATTTGGTAAGTTTCAACTTTTTACTTTTATTGAATCTCGTTATTGTAAATCCGCTAATAAATCCGACATGAATTTTGGAGAAAATGTATTTTTATTTTTTTTTTTGTGCTCCAATTGTTTGACGTGTTTTTTAAGAATTTTGAGTTAGTTTATTCAAGAAGGTAACTCAGGATGATCTATAGTTCTTTGTTTTATTTTTCTTTTTTTCGACATCTTTGCACTCTACTTGCGAATTTTTTGAAAATCGTTGTCGGTTGAAAGCTATTTTGTTTCACATTTAAACGGTTAGGTTTTTATAATTATTTTGTGATGCAATTTTACGTGGGTATTTACACAAAACACACACACTAGTATCCTATGGCATGTCGTCATCGTCCATCGATATGGTTTTTGGATGAAAGGAAAACGAACCGTCGTCGTATGATCCTATCACACGTATGTGTATGATAATAATATTTAACCTTTAAATTAAATAATATGGTTTCACTAAATTGGTATCGTCATAGAGTTGTATAAAGGTTCCTAAAATAAGGCGCTATGTGATATGATATTACTATACGGTCGTTGGAGACACACGGCTATCGATAAAACGATATGCCTAACAATGAACCCTTGTTCAATAAAAACATGTTGAAATACTTATTTACGACCCTCTCTATATTGCACCGTACGCGACGAGTCCAGTGCTGGGTTGTCGTTTGCAGCCGATTTCACGGTGTATCGAACACGAGCGGACAAGACTGAATATATTATAATATAATAATATATTTTAATATCGTGAATTGATTTTTCCAATATTTATACCATAAGTATATTATACGGTGCCGACACAGGACCATTCTCCACGCGTATATACTTTCGCATCATATTATAAATATATAACAATTAACTGAAAATAAAAGTTTATGCCATACTGCACGCGTATTGTCAGAAACTGGAAGGAACGTCATCTCGTCCGTCCAATTAGACCATTTCCTGAAGTTCCGTAGTTGCGAGCTCGACTTCGAATGCCAGGCAGTATCATTCAGTGTCGAAATTTGCGGAATAAGATGGGACATTTGCCCTCGTCTAATTTTAAAAGCAGTCCGACGGGCCAGTAGTCAGCGAGATGTCGACTTAATTTGTGTTGTGTGCATATTTAACCCAACTCCTTTTGAGACACAAAAGTTACAATGAGGATACAGACTTAAATTTTTTATTTATTTTAAGGGTTAGTTACGCTATCGCGTTCATTGTCCGTTTGTCTTCATTTATACAACATTGTATTTAAGTACTAAAATTAAGAGCATATATAATACATACAGGTATACTGCTTTCCTGACGACGATGACGTCACTCGCGGGGTAGACAAAAATCCTTTCATTTTTTTGACAATTTTTTTTTTGAAATTCCGAACAAACAATTCGTTACTGTTGGCAGCATTACAACTCACCGTATTTTTAAATCGTTAACGAAAAAAAAAAATAAAAACACAACAACGAACATTTTTCGGCGTTTACCACTCGCGTATGTACAGAAAACGCCATCGCGCATTAATATTTCTTACACCGGCTAAAAAGATAAATATTTCATTTATTTGCAAAGGCATTATATTAATATTATCATTTATATTATAAGTTATAATGCACTGCGTATACGCCGAGAAATCAATTTCAAAACACGACAGGTTTTATCCTAACCAAGAAAAGTAAATCGTACCAAGCTTGACTTTCGCACACTTAATAATATATAAGTACGCATCGTAACAATATAAAATTATATATTATATGTTGTAGTTTTCCCGGTTACGTAAACGGCGGCAATAGCGTACAAAAACAAACAACTACAGTGATTAAAAACGTCACGGTGTTTGGATTCGACGTGAATATTGTGCTTCGATAGACTTTTGCCGACTTCGCTGTTGTATAGACGTTTTGTATGTAATAGGTATAACGAACGGTTTAGATCGGCGAAGAAACGTTCATTAAAATGTCTTATACGAAACTATAACGCCGTTCGCAAGAGCACTAATAATCAATATGAGATGACAACTGCGAAATGCAATAACAGTTATTGCGCTCGTTTATCGTCTGATTATTTCATTCGATCTTTCAAATAAGCGTACATGAGTTTTATTATGTGTGCCATATATAATACTCGGCAGTTATATTATGTCGAAATATTATCACCGAGATTTCTTCCATCTGCCCGCTGTATAAAGGAAAATAACTAACGAAATGCTATCGGCACATAATAAAACATGACGTAAGAAATGTAAAAAAATGAGCGAAAAAATAATAATGTGTGTCAATATTTTGTTCGATTTTATCACGTCAACGAATCTCATATTATTATTAATTTTCTCGCATTAATTCTCAAACGGTATTAAGATATTATTATCATCACACCAAAGACACATTTTGCAATGCAAATAATACATTATAGGTATCTGTATAATATATATATATACAATATACATAATATAACATATTATACTGTACACACATTTTGTCATTAGGCTCATTACTACAGACAGCGTGCGTGTGGATGTGAGCGTGGTACACGAGTCACGGTCATCGTATTAGTTTTTGTTTGGTTTTATTTGATATTTCTAAATTATTCGCGAGACGGCTCATGTACTTTCGACCGGACCGCCAATCGATACACCCCCCGCGCAAAGTTGCGCATGAAGCTCAGTTTCTTTTCCGTTTATTATTAAATATTTTTCATCGCCGTCGTGTTCTGGCAACGCTAAAGGGAGAACAAAAACACCCAGAAAAAAAAAAAGTAATAACATATTTGTATATAATTCACGTCATCGGATAAAGACAACAATATACGTTTATTATGTATACACAGTGTCTCGGCGACGTTGGCGGCGGTGCAATACCCTCGCACCCGGCAGACGCGAACCACCGCCGCCTCCACCTGCACTCCGCACCCGGAGAACGGGGTAAACAGTGGCGGCGGCGGCCCACTGGGTAGCGCCGGGTGTGGACGCGGGGGGCTGCGCCGGGTGGCGAGGAGGGTCGTCGTGGATAGGTGGCGGGTCGGCGGCGTTGAGGGTCTGTGGCGCACGCCGCGGCGTATACGTATTTAAACGGATTTCCAAAGAAATCGGAAAACCCGCCGACGACCGCGGCGGCGGTTACCCCGTCGGTGACCCTCGTACGGGGGTGTGAACGGAGGGGGGAGTGATTCGTCGGGGAGGTCCGAGGAGAAAGTGCGGAGAAGGATTAGGGGTGCGCGCGCGCAGGTACTGCACCTACGCGTGTGCATGATATATATATATATATATGAACATGTGATGTGTGTCGCGTGACGCCAATCCCACCGGCGACGACTACTACTTACGATATTATACTTACGGTACACTTTCGATATATTATTATTGTTTACATCTGCACCTCTATAATATTATATCATAATCACGACAACACTTGACTTACCCAGGGTCGTTGGGCACCTCCGCGGCCACGGTCACTGCGTCCTGTGCGCTCTGCGATTCCATTGTGACGATATAATGCGATAACGATAGTAACTAACGCGTGCGCGGTCGCTCGTGTGTGTGTGTGTGTATATGTGTGTTAACTTTTGGCGATGACCGTACGAAAGGGTGAAGCGCGATAAGTGTGTCGTGGACGAGTGTGTGTCGTGTCTGACGTGTGTAATATACGCTTACAACTGGCCGGTTGATATTATTTTATGCTGTGAATGAGCACGGGCGATTTGCAGTAAGTATACGCACACTGCTGCTGCTGCTGCTGCTGCTGCTGCTCAGTTCACGTGCGTTTCGGTTTTATTCGATCGGGCGGTGACGAAAGCGAATGGTGCGAATACGACCAGCGGATAGCGAACGGATTTATTTCAAAAACAAAAAAAATATACAAATTATTTATTTTCGTTGTAAATTTTAACGACTCGACCGGCGCGAGAGGAGACTCCTCTGCGGAGAGTAACACCCGCGTATAATAAATACAGACAGACACACACACACACGCCGAGAAACGAAAACTGAGAGATAATATAAACACGCGCGCACACAATTATATATATATATATATATATATTATATAACACGAAATTGAATACGGATTTGATGTTCACGTGGTGTCCGTTGCGGTGGTGGTTAACCCGGCAGCGGTGACGGCGGCGGTAGCGGCAGCGGTGGTGTCGTCGACGATTGACACGACCGGCGTCGTAATGATGTGCACTCGATTTTTTACAAGAAACGTCAATTCTTTTTTGATAAGACGGTGTTTATTAAATGTGATATATAAAAATATATATACATATACATATACATATATATATATTATTACGTGATTATGGGTGGTTGTTGTTGTTGCTGTATATAATATATATAATAATAATAATAATAATAATAATAATAATAATATATATATATACGTATATAATATTATATATATATATATATATATATTTTGTTCCTGCAAACTACGACTAACCACTACTGGTGGGAGGTGTGCTTTTTTGGCGCACACGGTATACTCCCGAGCGTTCGCGCTAAACGGATATGTTCGACTGAACGGTGCGGCGAGTGACTGGGACCGTCGCCGCCGCTGGTTGCCGCGCGCTATGACCGCGGGGTGATGAGGAACGGCGGCGGCGGCGGAGGGGACCCACCACCGCCGCCGCCGACGGCGTGGGGAGCGTGTGTGTGCGTGTGTGCGTGTGCGTTCGCGTATTTTTGTCGTAGTGTGCGTGCTCGCCCGCGTCAGTGTGTGTGTCGTCGTGTGGTGCGCGCGCGCGCGACGGCGGCGGATGCGTTCGCACAGGAAATGCGCACGGGCGAGCGAGCGCGTGCGCCCGACCCGCCGCAGTCGCCGTCGCCCGTCCCGCCCCGCCACCGCCGCCTTAATGAGTATGCAACCAAAACGGCACACGAGTCGATATTATATTATAATATTATAATAATATAGCACACGCAACCCTATCTGTCCGCCGAGTTTGTCGGTACCGCCACCGCCGCCCTCAAACGACCAGCCCCCTCCCTAAAAGTGCGACTTTTTATATTGACAAGCAGCGTCTTTACTCTTCGAAAGATACGAATGGAAATTTTTAATTTAAAAATCGTGTCTTTTTGCTGCGAAAGTCGAACGTATTATATATGATCGCTTCAAATGACACAACTCCGTTTTAGATGAAAATCATTCGTAATAATGGCGATATGTCACGATATATGGCGTCTTGTGATTTGAAAATAATCACCTTGCAGTACATAAATCGTATAAAATGTTATAAGGATTCAAGAAATTGTTTTCTCGCCTATAAAAGAACCGTCTTGAATCCGTCTGATTACGAGAGGAACACGCACGTTTTATCACTTAATAATATAATTATTTCACGTTGATGTGCTTGCACTGTTAGGTTTCTTCATTTTGTTATTTCCGTGTTATTCTATTTTATTTTTTTATAAAATTAGCTCATTGTATAAATTTGTAACAGATAACATAATAAAGAATTTTGAGAAAAAGAAAATATATTATATTGTTATATTCTATACCATCTCTGATGGCGGTGATAATAATCGGCGAAGAAAACGTTATAAAAATTATGTAAATAATGCAAAACACTTAATCGAAAACATTATTGCCCGGGCATGATGATAGAAAAATGATAATTGTAAAAATTATTTCAAACTCTATATAATTATCGTGCACAGCTTAAATATAATACATATTAAATAAATGATTAATCGTTCATAATCATTATTACTTATATTAATATTGCATATTATAGCGTAAACCGAACACTGATCGATATAGTTAATAGTTATGTATGTATAGGTATATAATATATTATATTCTGTCAGGGGATGAACCAACTTAGCGAGCGAATAATTCGATTATTGGAAAAATATTATACGTTATTAAAGACGGTTGCGAGGATTGATAATTCAACCGCGCAGTGGATGAAACTTTGACTAAAAGTAATTGATCTTTAACCGTGAATTTTAAAGTGATGCTGTGAAGCAATTATTATACTTCGATATGTAATTTAGATGCTTATAAATTATAACTAATTATATACCGTGTACCTATTACACTCTTATGAAATATTAGTTAAAAATATTGTTTTAAATTAAGTCAATAGTAACCTTTGCTGCGTAAACTCAGTAGATAAGTGTGTGTTACCTATCCCTCGTGATATTTTTAATCGTCGTCTGTCCCAGCCAGATCTTATAATTTTGATAAACTATACCCACACATAAACTTTTGTCGAGAAATCATTAATTTTAACTTTTTAGACGTCTCTGCAGGTCTTAATTTATTAGTTCGAACTTCGAACTAATATTCATTAATCTAGTAATGTATTATAAGTATATAATATATACGCATTATGTATGCAATAGATATGCATATTACTTGTACACACAAGTTGAGCACTAGGTATGAATTAAACCGAATTGCAGAAATCCGTATACTGAGTGTCCGCGTATTAAAATATGAGATTCGTCTTTTCGGCGAACTACGTACTTACAATTATTATTATTCTCCTTTTCTGCTTCAAAAATGATAGATGTACACGCTATTTCTGTTGTATAGACCTAATTGTATATATTATATGACTATACATAATATATTGTATTATGTTTTTCATTTACGTTCAAAAGAATAATTTAATGTATATATGTATTATACACATTTTGTTTGTCCATGACACGAGTATTATGTACGTCTATTCAAAATGTTGATATATAATTCAAATAAATAATAATTTCGAGCTGAGTTAAATTTCGCCGGGTGAAGAATTGCTATCCGTGTATAATAGTGATTCAGCAATCAGTACAAAAGGTTTCCGTTCATATATATCAAACATTTATTAGAGATTTCGAAATTTCCTACGAGACGTCTTGATAGAAGTCTCAGGTTATGACGGGATTTATGTGGGTTAAGTGCACTTTTATAGAGCTTCGACATTCCCCTCGCGCTATACCACGCGCGTCCCAAAAATATTTTATATTCGTTCTAACAATCAAACTAAACTTGTAAACTAGTTCAATCTTACTAAAAAGAAAAAAATTGCAAACAGTAAATTTATATCAAATGGCGACGGTGAGCGTATATACCGGCGGTGTGATAGATATATACATGTACTTTATATACATATTACGCATATTATGTAAACATATGTAGCTAAACTTTTTTTACGAGCTAAAAGCTTCTATATGTATATATTTAAGTAGAGTATGGACATATGTAAATGTATATATGCTGTCGTTTCATATAGATACATTATTGTTAAAAAAAAAATGTTTTACTATACAAGGTCATTTTTTAAACTTACCCTATATTTATGCTTAAATTATGCAAATATTCAAATTCTGATTTTTGGAGTTTTTAATTATACCTGAAGACCATATTTTCGAATTCTTGAGATTTTTCGTACCACTTAATGATGATCCTGTGGCAATACAAACTTTTGTTTTTCAAATAAGAACTTCAATTTTTCACTTTAAATTATTTGGCAGATATTTTTTTTTGAGAATTTTGATGTATTTAAATCAAAATTCAAACTAGTAGTTTTTTAGTTATATAACTTTATGTACTAAAGATAAAATATTTCGATGGTAATGAGTTAGGTAGTTAGGTATCATTAGCATAGTATGATTCATCATCGGATTTTAATCACAGCTTTTATTTATTTATTAGTCTGTTAATGGATTATGATAGCATGTTTTTATTACTAAATTTTCTTCTCATTCGTGTTCAGTTTTTATGTGATGTAATAGAGACGTGAATTTTTCAACTAATAACTGTCTCTCACTTTTGTAGTTTTGCGAGGTCCACAAAAATGATTATTAATACTACCGTTCCATAAATAAGTATTTTTATGTTTTTTATTCTAATGTTTTCATTTTTTTTTATCAAACTTTTAGATAGATACCACACATCAAATTCATGTTGTATTTCAGGATGTTGTGTTCTAATGTAAAAACGAATTCCTATATGTCTATCAGTAAGGAACAATTTAATATTACAATTTTGGTTTTTGGTCAGATCATTAAGTAATAATTCACAACCTTTATTTTTTAAGTCTCCTTTTACCATACTTTTTTGAACAAGTTTAATGTCCATTATTTTTCCGCTACATAAATCCATTACCAAATAGATCAATACTTGAAGCAAAAGCTTGGAGAGTCATACTGGCCATCTCTAGCTAATCAAATATCATTTTCTGAATTTTTAATACAACCAATTCTATTTTTCTTTTGATCTTCCCGAATATTACAGATAACTGGTCTAGTATAACGCTTAATTATTTTATTATAAGCTAGACGAGGAAAAAAATTATAATTTTAATGAATCACAAAAAACTACCATTGTGTGTATAGAATTCCGGATAAAGTCAAAGCAGATCCAATTAATATATTTCATTAACATAATTATCCAAATAGAGTATTTTTATTTGTTCATTCATTGTTGTGACTACGGAGTTATTTATAATAGAATTTAATATAAAAAAAACTATAAATAAATAACCTAGACTGCGTCGGTGATTCCTATATAAAAGTATAGGCCGCCGCCGCGCTGTGTAATCTTGTGACGTCACGCGGCTATCTTGCTTGGGCTCTAGCGCCTCAACGAATCGACGTATACAAATTTTAGTACCACCGTTAGTTAAAGTAATTAGCTATTTATTAATTGAGCCAAAATTATTTTTTTGTTTCATGGTTCTTTAAGGATTATTATCCTTAGTAAAAACATTTGAATAACTCAGAAACTACTCACGAAAATTTGAATTTAAACACATCAACATTTTCAAAAAAATCATCCGTTAAATAATTTACAGTAAAATATGGGAGTTCTCGTTTGAAAAATAGAAGTTTATATCACTATAGGATATTCCTTAAGTAGTATAAAAAATCAGAAATTTAAAAATATGGTCTCTAGATATTCTAAAAAATTTTAAAAATCAAAACTTAAATAAATATATTATTAAAGGGAAAAATGGGAGTGAGTGTGCTTAAAAAATCATCCCGTATATATGCCTATTATATATATTATTATTATTATTATAAATTTCGGAATGGCAAAACCTGTCGCAGATGTCATTTTTACTATCATAATAAATCGACGAGATACTGTGGTGCATAACACATTTATTATATACGTACGTGTGTATACCTACAAGACAGTCGACTATTATTATATGTAAAATCCTTTCGCACGATATAATGTTTATACCTTGAGTCTTATACTCGCGTAACTTAATGAAATATTTAAAAAAAAACGAATTTAAACCGTCGAGTATATTTCATTTAATTAAGTTATATTATTATTATATTTACTTAGAAACATTTTCCTTTAAAATTAATATCGTCGCTATGCAGCATTTGCATATAATTATTATAAACAATAATAGGCACATTGTACGCCTTTTTATCGTCCGATCTTGCAACATTTATATGGTTATTCGCTGAATATTATAAAATGGCGTAATCTGGTGGAAGGATGGATGAGCAAAATAGGGGCGTTTTCCTTCTCCCGAGAACATTTTTATATTTTTTTTATATATACCATTTTTTATAACATTGGAGTTTTAGCTAATATACTGCATTATATATATATATTAATAATAACATTTTAATTGTATTTCCATAAAAAAATATTTTATGAGAATTAATTAACATAAACAAAAAGCTTTTTTTTCAGTTCGATAGAGGAATTGGATTTCACCGCAGTGAGATTCTGTGTATATAATATATTATCTCATCACCGACCGAAAACATCGAGTACTACATTACTGGTACGAAAATGTTGTACTATGTATAATATAGATAGCCTACTAATATAACAAAAAGAATGCAATGTTTAAGCTATTTGCGCGACACATAATAACTGAATATAAAAGTTTATTTGGTGAATTTTAATCAATGCGCGTCGCGCGTATACTATATAATATACATGTAATGCATTCGTGTATTATACACGCCCATGAATGAATATTGGATATAATATAGCGAAGGAAACTATTTTTCTTATTTTTATTTTCGTAACGAGAGAAACCACTCAATAATCGTATTGTTTATAACCACATGAAATGAAAAAAACTAAAAACGAAAAAACTGAACGATAATAAAAAGTATTTGCGTACAAGTTTATCCCACGCGTCTACGTGTATAGTATGTATAGTATGAATTCATAAGGGTATCAATATTTTAGCACGCAATTTGATGTTAACCCGGGGAAATGCATTGAATTTTGAAATTGAATTT
Source organism: Pentalonia nigronervosa (assembly GCA_014851325.1). Classification (NCBI taxonomy): domain Eukaryota; kingdom Metazoa; phylum Arthropoda; class Insecta; order Hemiptera; family Aphididae; genus Pentalonia; species Pentalonia nigronervosa. Next base: position 74,309 of record JACXSJ010001452.1, read on the forward strand.
ACATCCCAAAGAGAAAAGAACAAATAACGCGAAAGTTTGTACATAAATGTTGTAAACAAATTTGTTCGAAATTACATTTATAGCGGAAACATAAATTGACCTGTCGATGGCACAAGATTCAAAAGTTATGTGGTTATTTATTTCTCTTGTAAACATATTTTTGAGACCGTGAACTCCGTAGAGAATTTTATTTTATTTTTTAGTTAGTTGCAGTGTTGAATTACAAAATATATATGGATGTACTTTGTTTTATTTTAATTTTTATCAAAAACCTAGGTAAATTCATTTTTAAAATTCGTCAATTTTGCAAATTATTACTTTACATGTATGCATCCTGTATCGTGTCTAAAGTAAAAGGTGAAGTCGCATATAAGTACCTAATAATATCAGTAACTTGAGTACTTGATGATATACTTATTTATCTATAGATCATCTGTCAATTACTAGAATTTATATTGAAATTAAAATAAACACACTGATGTTAGGTACCTATAATGTTCAACAATTAAATTTTATGTGATTTATTGCGGATAATTATGTGACCCGTAATACACTTATAACTTATAATAGCCCAAACACATAAAGTGTTTTTATATTTAGACTGTAAATAAGCTGTTGTTTTTTATATTCAGTGTATAAAACGCTTCGAGTTACAACGAATGAAATGTTCGTACAGTTTTTGTTCTTGTGTAAAATAATTGACTCCCGTGTAACATATAGGCATCATGTCTGAGGTGAATGTAAGCTTTAAACATTCTTGTTCGCACTGTTTCTCCACTAACAAGACTGTGTTTTCTTTTACGGTTAACCACATTATTTTATATAATATTACGATCAGCAGCAATCGGTGTGATATTGTAATAATATATGTTACACTCTAATACTCAATACAGAATGATCGTTTTTATCTCAATATATTCACGATACTCCTTAACCTAACAAATAACACTAGCCTATAGGATTATAGTAAAGATTAGTTCCCCTAAGTAGTATTCTAAAGTGTATATTTTATTATTAAATATTTAAATCACTTATATTATTGGTATAGAATGCTTGTATCTACATGGTATTTCAGTATAGGTGTTTATAATTGAAACTCCAATGTATTCTTTACAACATTGAGTTCAGGTTGGGCTGGCTAAAGGTTAGATTTGATCAAGGAATATCGATAGTGTTTTGCGATTAAAGAATCACCCTGTATATAGTATTAAATTATTTATTTCATATACAACGTTTTTGACTTCACGTGTATCATATTAATATAATATATGAAGTATACAAACGTTTCGAAATAATATTAATTGTTATACAATTAACTCGATCGGCTTGACCATACATTCATTCTTAACTTATCGCGCGACATAATAAAGTTAATACGATTTTATTTTTTCCAAATAGTTGTTTTTTTTCGCGTAATCAAAAAATATCTTTTCGACCGTTTACAAAATAGTTGATGTTGTATGGGCCGTACCTGTAAGTTTCACGAATTATAATTTAAAATGATAACATCGTCGTATTGGTAGGTACACGTTAAATCAATCATGAACTGCAGTAAAAAGCTATAAATCGAACGGTTTAAATTAATCGCTACGAAATAGTTCAAAAAGTAGTTACTTATTGAATTAATGTGGCAGTAAAAGTACGTGTTTATCCACCCGCATCGCAGTAAAAATCGGCCGTGAATCGAAAACGTTTTTTCAGTGTTGATATAGTATAATTAGACCAGCATGCATAAATGTATTAAAAAACAGTAATATTCATAATTACATAATAGAAATGCACTGATTTAAATTTGTAAAAGTTTCGTTGGACGCGCAACTGGCAAGAATTATTATTATTAACAATATCTAAGTGCATAAATAATATATTATCATAAGATATCATTACAGCAAAATCCATTAGTGTCTATATAGTTGTAGTATATATAAACCATGTAATTTGTGTACATAGCGAGTGTAAGTTCCAGCGAATTTTCAATATTTAATTTAACGAAAACAAGATATACGCGTATAATAGCAGTAGCTGTATTATATAGGCCTCCGCGATCATCGTTTATACATTACGGAAGTAAATAAGGACTATCGTCATAATTAATGTATACAAGTAATGCGTGTAAAGATATTATTATTCAAATAAAATAAATAATAATATATTCCTGGTGGGAACTTCAACGGAAAAAACCAAACAAGTATTGTATTTTAAACCAGACACGCATTTAAATGGAAAACCGTATTGCAAAGCTGCAAACGACAGACTGTGCAGGTTTGTTTGCGTATAATATCATAATAATATAAAGGTTTATTGTTACCCATATAATATAAGTACGGTGCTCTTAATCGAACTGCGATGTCGTATTATAGGCGCGCCTAATAATAATAATATTACAATAAACATTCGATCAGACATTCAGACGCTGCGGTATGTGTCACTACGGGATTAAAACAAATAGGTGGCACCAAAATGTATCTCGTTTGACATCACCGCAGGCCGTGTACAGTGTATACATTAGCCGATCGGAGTGATCATTATAACATTACACACACACGCACATCATAATCATGCTATACATACATCAGAGGTAAACGTCAAGGTGGCGTATTATATTGAGACTGCGCTGCAACGCGCTAATGGAAAATGGAAATATATAATATAGGTTCGTCGATATGACGATTTAAACTTTTAATGACTTTTATGTTCATGTCCGAGTTGTACTATAATGTTATATTATAGTATTATTATCGTATTATAATGTATAATATATGATAGGAGGAGGTTGTTAAACAGCGAAGTTTCGTCATATTTTTTTTTCAACTACCTACCTTAAAGATATTTTTTATTATTTCGGACCACTGCCGCAGTGTGGTGCGCTGCTGCCGATGAGATTAGGTTCCTGAAATCGTTTAATAACATTATATTGGGATTACTGCAGCTGCACATGCTGTAGGTAATTGATCAATATTATAATACACATAATAATAATACAATATACGAGTAGGTGCCTGTATATATTATACCTAATTGTATTGTCCATTTAACATTATTAATTGTCCCTGAATAATATCGTACATATATTTCAAAATTCGTGTGTATAGTATTCTCATAAGAGTAATAAGTATGATTTTTTTTTTCAATACTTGAAACACACACGCACGCGGTCGTTTTAAGGTCGATATTTTTTTTCTTAGCATTTCTATTGTAACAATTGTAGTAGTGGTAGCCTAAGAAATGTTTTATTTTTTTTTAATTCAAAAACCGTTTTTTAGAAATCATGTCGTAATGTCGTACTCCCGCGTACGCACTTCCGACCTCACATACCTGATGAGCATAGCTATTATATATTATCCTATTATTGCAATTATTTGTCTGTAAACATATTAGTCTCGCAGCGGGTAAAGGCGTGTAATAAATTATTCCCTCTATTATTTTCGGCCTCTTTCTCGCAACATTAAATAGTTTCGTAATTAAAATACATTTTCGTGGGAAACATTCAAAAGATCTTCTCCGCGAGATTACTTAACGGCGTTAAATGGAAAATCATAAAAACATGTACCAAAATTTTAAGAGTAATTGAATGATTCATTATAAGACGACATACAAATAATGTATGTATATATTAATAATATATTATAATACTATTTATTGAACAAACGTTATTATTGTTATTATCATGATGAATGATGATTATTTATATACCGTAAATCGTAACACATGATTATGTCGTGTTAGGTACTACTTAGCACACTAACTATATTATATTATATCCTAAATATATCTTGCATTGTTAATAATGTCTAAATAATTGTATATTTTATTAAGCTTCTATCTTAACGCAAGATCGTACCTAATAAAATCAAACCATTGAAACGAATACTATTAATAGAATGATGCAGATGATAGATTATTTAATTTATCTAAAGACAAATAGCATATAATATATAATATTTACACAGTATGCACATGTACTCGTATAGGTCACGAATATGATAGATTTCCGTTTTGAATTCATTTACGTATGTTTAATGTGTATCATACTATGAATAATATTTTACTTTCAGATAAATTCGAAAATACTTATACTTCTTTAGAAGTCAATATATATGACATCTAACTCTAGAGATCAGCCAAGCCCTCAAACTCAAACAGAACTACCGAATATTCCAGTCAAATTATTGCCTTTCTATATGTTAATATAATAATACACTCCATAATAACTTCTACATCCGAACAGTTCAAAACATCACAAAAACCTTCTATAAACACTTCCACTCGGTTGGAGTGGTGATTCATAGTATACCCAAGTGACCTCACAGAAGAAATTTAAAATGTCAAAAGTGTGACCTTTTAAGATACTAAAATTAACTACTCAATGCCATGAAGTTTTATCAATGGATGATTTCTTTACTCAAGACTTCTATATCTAAATACTGAAGTTCTTAAAATTAAATTTATGTGAAATTAAAAATATATGTATATATATTTTTTTTGATTATCCCTTTTCATAATCCCTATGATTTCTTTCTCACATTTTTTAATTTCAGTGTTTTTCATAATACAATGCATTTAAATAGACGGTCTGCTTGTGGTAGCCGTTGACGGTCATCTGCTGCAGGTCGCTTCATTATTAACTGTCAAATATAACGACTTTGATACCGCTTGCCTTGGATGTGTTTAATGCCTATAATAATATGTTATTTATTATTTTAAAATTTTCTGCTGATACAGAGCATTGCTTTTAATCAATAATTATAATATAGATAATCAATATAATATAATGTGTTCAGACACAACGATAATATAATAGGAAATCGCGTTATTATTTTAAAGATTTTAGTTGATCTATTTTTATGTTAAAAACAAATATAAATAACTAACCAGAATTTGTTAGCATGCAATATATTAAAAATGTACATTGCCATAGTAGTTATTTTATATTCTAAGTGTAGTGATGAAAGTACTGGATTTACCAATAATGTGTGTTTTTAAAAATATTTTTGTGTTACAAATTGTTATTATTTTGACATAAAACTTATAAGAATTCTAATGTTAAACGCCCATAAAAAATTATTGTGAATTTACACTTTTTTTTTTAAATTACATTCATAACAATCTACGAGGAACCTTGTATTATATTTTCAAGTTTTTTGATATTTCGAAAAATGTTTTATCGTCAATAATAAAAAAAAATTAATAAATATAGAAAATTTCTTATGCCTATTTAAAAGAATCAAAATATTTTAAAAATTGTATGGTATATAAAAAATGCTTATTTGGTGTAAATTTCATGTATCTACAGTTATTTTTTCTTATTTAACCGAAAAACAAATCCAATTTTATCAAAAACGATTGTGGTAAAATTCCCGTTTTTCCTTAATTTTGTTTTTGTTTTTATTAACGTTTTCGATAAGTATTGGGAGTTAATTTTCAATTTTAACCTATTGTGTATACAAACTAAATACACTTTCCCACCAAAAAAATATACTGAAATAAAAATCGAAGCATTATTTCAACTATTTATCGTATACACAGACACACATAAAAAATAAACATATCCATTATAAAATCAATACATTCAGGATAATGAAATACGAAAAACGGGAATATTTACGTAGCACAAACTTTTGACAAAAGTTAAGTTTTTATTCGATTTATTTATGATAAATTTTTGTTTGTGAGCAAAAAAAAAACTAGACAAATTAATATAATGTTTCTATCAAGTTTTTCTTGCAGCAATTTGTATTTATCAATAATATATTGTCACAATTATTGTTTGTATATAGTTTAAGGTAATATTTGAATTTAAAATTACAGATTGTGTAAAATATGTACATTATAATAAAATATAGAAGTTCGGAAAAAATCTGAATGGTTAAAATTATAGGTACGAGAATAATAATATTACATTTTTAGTATATACCATAATATTAGATATATTATTTAACTTTGTAATAATTTATTAAATAAATATGAAGTAAATGTAATATTTCTCTAGTTCTCACAACCATTACATCGACCGGGAAGAAGGTAATTAATTATTATTTTATGAAAAACTTAGGGAATAAATCAATAAAACCTCACCAGGTTGGTTTAATGTCGTTAAAGTAGCACGTTTTTAACTTTAAGTATTAATTTGTTTTTTATTGATCCAGTAGTCACCGCTATTTTTTTTTAGTCAACAAACAATATGATTAGTTTTATGCGTTGTTTATCGATACACTGCAGACGTTCGGTATGAATTACATTTACTATATTAATATAATATAATACACAAAATGCTAGTCTATAACGTGTGTGCGAATATTATATAGCTTGCCAAAGTCAAAAGAACAATATTATTATTACGAGATAACGAATGTTTTGATTGCGGCAGGGGAGATAAAAATAAATCAAACAATCGTATACATTGTAATCCATTATCATATTATTAATAAAACAAAAGAGCGGTCGTTCTGTACGTGGCGTAGAACTATGATACCAAAATCCTGTTAGTTCTGCGCTTCGCTAAACTAAATTAATAAGCAAAGTATAAAAGTACCTATACCTATATAAAGGTATGAGTATAGAGGTACCTATGCCTATATAAACGGGAAATATGCACGACACGGGAGGTTTAATCGGATTATCGGCTGGCAATAAATTAAACGCTGATTTCAAAAATTAAAACATATTATATAACAATATTAGTGAACGCGTTTTTCACGTTGTCGTTTATTATTTAGGTAGGAAGTGGAACTGTGTGCAGTTTTACAATCAACGACAAATTACATTAAAATAATAATTAAATTTTTGTTTTCGGTCCAAACACGGTTTAAAACCCTTTTCAGCTCTCCTCTCCGAATATCTCTATGTTTTTAAAACGGTCGCGTATTGATATCCTGTTATTTTATGCGTTTAACGTCATGTCCCAGCTTAGGTTAAACATTCGATTTTAATCGAGTAAATAATGTACACAATATAATATTATATGTATAGGTAGGTATCTCCTATATATAAGTATTACGTTATTTATAATCTGCTTCATTTATGCGTTGTAAGTATGTAGTTTGTAGATAAGAATTTTGCTCCACACTTCTGCACAAAATCGTGAACTGTGAAAAATGTTTGAAATAGAGCCATCATGTGTGCCATTTTGGATTTTTTTTTTTTGCTCGTAAATACAAAGTGTGTCCTATACAATTTTGGAAAACGACCAAAACGTTAAGGATAAAATAAGAAAATAGCCACGAAGAAAGTTACAATTTTGGTAGCTACCAACCTCGCGGCGACAAGAAGTAGATTTGTTGAAGATCACTATAATTTATTATAGATAGTTAAGTGATTATATAAATACAACTGCTATACAACTGCTATATCTTATTCTTAATTAATAATACAACTTTAACCAATAATTCAATACAATACGATATTAATTTTATTTTGATACTCATAAAACGTATTGCAGTTAGATATATAAAGATAAAGCACAATTAATAATTTGATAAAATCTGATAGATTTATCAATATGCGTCATGTGCGGTGTTTAAGGTCTCATAAATTCGAATATTAACACGAGTGGTGTTTCACATACCTACTGAATTATTATGCAATGTAAAATGTATTTCTTTTTCAATTAACTAGACATTTAATATTGATGAACTTCAAACATGTTATTATATTTTAATCACCCATTAACAATGCGAAAACTTTCCTATAAAATTGCCCTACTATAAAAATATTACTTTTTGTTGCCACTGAAAGCTGCAGCTGCGTTTTTCCGTCTTAAAAGATTAAAAACTTATTTAAGAATAAAGCCGAGCTCTTCAAATATTAATAACCGTAATTCATATTTTACAATCAAAAACTGACTACTGAATTGACGTTTCATATATAAACTTGACAAAATACTAATTTTTGATATGCAGTTTATTAGACACAATAATTGTATATTCGATATATATTTATGAATTATGTTACATATTAATGCATTTTGTAAAATATAAATTAATTTTCACTTGAACAATATATTACTTTTGACAGTCTTCGCTCTTTTGTACAAGATAATATGCGTTCTAAAAACGAAAAATACACAGTTAAAATATTAAAATGTACAATAAAATATAACACATTTGTTATATAATTATATTGTATACAATTGCATAATACGTGGTCATACAATATTATACCATTGTTATAATAATATTAGTAATAATCTATTTGTTTTTCTTGATGTTCCTATTTATTCGAGTATCTACGTGTACACAAAATCAGAGAATGTGTATTATAATGACTTGACGACATATATTTATAATATTTTATATTTTATTATATATTTTTGCGTTCTTCGACGAATAATAATTACTGTGATTTCGAGAATTATAAATCACAAGAACTCTTCCACTGCTTTGCAATTTATTTACTGACCTAAATAATCAAAAGTTTAATTTAAATATATTGGGATGATGATATTTACAAATAATTTCGGTTCTCGATTTGTAATGGTACTTTTCCAACAATTTATTTAAATGTACATTTTCGTATGTCAATCGTCACGGTATTATTTTGTGTGATATGATATCAAACATAGCATGATATAAATGGTTTTCATAGTTTTTTAGATTTTTGATAATTTTTTAAACGATTATAGTCATTTTAAAATTTTTAATAATTGTGAACATTCGCTAAATGCTCAATAATGAATAGAGATAACTCAATCGCAGTTATTATTACACTCCGTAGATTTATTAATTTAGAAACGATAATTCTATATTATCGCGTGGACCGTAGAACATACTTGTCGTTGTATAAATAAAAAGTTGCGCCAGACCTCTGCAGACCATCCGACGATGAAAACATAATAGGTATGTAGTTTATACGAGTTATTTTTTTTTTTAAATATTTTTTTTGTAGAGACGGCTCACTTACATAACAGAGTCTTATTCATAGCGTTTATATAAAACGTAATCTAAATAATGATTAATATTGATAAAAGCGCAATGAAATCTCACAGCATAAAATATGTTCACGATATTATATACCAACCTGTATAGTGTAATTACGGACTTTAAGTTTATTATGATTTATTATAATACACCTTAATTACATGTATAGCGTTTGATTTAGTAAATTCACTTTACCCTTAATCCTTATACTCGTGTGTATATATATATAACTTTTTGAGATGGGATGTTATTAATGCGTGTAACTTGCAACCATAACAAATCTGAACGATAACCTATTTAACAGATTCCAAGACTGATTACATGTAATTATATTAGTTTTTTTACACGTAAACGATAGGTACCTATATGAAAACCGCGAATTTTACTGCGAATGATTCAATATGTGGGTAATAAGTAGGTAATTTTAAATTTTTAATAAAATATTTTATGAATAATTTAATGATTCTATTGATGTATTGTTGCGAGACTCGGCAACAATTCTTGCATTGACTTAAAATAATAGGTAATACAAATAACGCTTCAATAACATAAGTATATTAGGTATTCAAATAGTATTATTAAGAATGAATACGATTTATTACCCGAAAATCTGGCTCCGCTGTCCGTCGTAATATTACACAATCGGCCGAACTCGTTAAGAACAGATACTGCAGTACAAAATATTCGAAAAGTTTAAAATTAATAATATGCTCTTTGAACAGGTACATTAAAAAAAAAAAAAATTCCAAATATCGGAATTCGAATAAAGGGATCATTGGAGGAAAAAATGGGGGCGAGCATACGTGGCGTCACCCTATGTTTATTAAGTATAATATATATAAATGGGACGATGCGTAATACGTAACAATACGGCGCGAACCAAAAACGTTACGGCCATGCCCGCCCTTGTAAACACCGTACGTACACGCGCGTATGCGCCATGCCATTATAATGTACCACGCACATGCGGACGATGAAATCTAAACGGAAAATCTCTATCTAACCCGAACTCGCGTATTCTCGGTGTACCGTAAAGTGTATACACAACGATAAGTGCGCCACACACACACACACACATGCGGGCGCGCGTAATACTCGCACAGACGCGAAAATTGCGTTGCCCGGCGGAGAACAAACGGAGTGTTTCGGGTGTGTGTAGGTTAGACGTATATGTATAATAATGTGCGAGATATATGTATAATGTAAAGCGGGTGCGAGAGCGGTCATGTATGAGAGCACTTGTCAGACTAGATTTACAGGGCTCGTGCGCGAGGGGTGCTGGGAGGTGGGGAGGGTTGAAGAAGCGATGATGACGATGCTGCGGCGGCGGCCGAATGCATACACGATTTATATATTATGTGTGTTGTGTGTCTGTATATATATATATATATATAGTCTCTCGTCTGGGTCACGGAAGTGCCCGTCTCAAACCCTCGACCATCGCCCCCTTCTCCTCACACATTCGTCCGCCGTAACGCCAAACTCGCGTCAAGTCTATAATAACGCCAGTTACGCAACCCATTTGAACGTCGTCGTTGCCGCTGCATTAACATTATTCAAATTCGACCCCGCTGAAGTATAGGTATACACGCAGCGACCGCCCGCGACCCTGTGCGTGTGTTATATAATATTATAGTATACGCATATGATGTGTGTGTGTGTGTGTAGTAATAGAGATGAGACAGTTTTGGCTCTTCGGTAGGAGGGGGGAGGAGGGAGAGGACGAGAACTCGGTGGTCGACGGGTACGCGAAAAAGGTGCCGGAATGTCGTCGTGTTTTCTTTTGAGAAATATTACGTGTCGTATTTCGTGAAAACGCGCGCGCGCGCATATTATTATAATAGTACGATATGATTCAGTTTATATTAATACATCATGTAGAGCGACCGACTTTGAGAATTCTCTTTGGCGAGTGCGCGTTTTAATTTTTATTTTTATTTTTTTTTTTTTTTTGTAATTGCCGTGCGAGTTTGTGGACGGTCAACGGGTTTTGAGCGAAAAAATTAACATAATATACAATTTTTCTCCCGAAATTCCACCCGCTGAGGAAAACCGTCCGAAAACCGCTTTTTACAGTTTAACCTATGATTTTTGCTGCGGGTTAGGTTTTCACGAGAAAGGTCTACGCGTTATAAACTTGCATAAATATTGTATTCTTTATCTGTTTTGGCCTGAAAAGAAAAACTTACTTTATCTGCACGAATACGAAGCAAAAAAGGTAAATTCGCAGTCCGAAACGGTACCGCCCGAAAACGATTACGATTAACGTAAAACGCATCCGCTACATTATTGTAATGTAATAATATATATTATTATTATTTGTATAATGTATATATAAATATACATATATGTAGCTGATAATGCGTTTCAAGCGTGTTATATTTGAAAACCGACCATAATATTGTCAATTTAATCATAGGTATTACATGACAATAAAATTCGAGCGACAAATTTAAATTAATTACACACCGTCATCGTGTATAATGTCATACTACATAGTCGCATAGTTATTCAAGTACAGCACTACTGTAGTACGCCAATCGCGTTGGACGTGGATTTTCAGATATAATATATACAGTGCATTGCATCATGGTTACGTGGGTAGAAGCGAGGTTCGTGGAGTTTGAATTTCCTCCCCCTGCATTCAATATAAAATGAAACCGCTAAAAATTTACTTTGTTTTTCAAATTTAATAAAAATAAATAATTATTGATAAATTTTATGTAATAAAATATTTCATTATATTATTATTTATTAGGTATACTGAAAATATTTGGTGAACTCGGGATATTGAATTGAGTTCCACCAATACTTTTGGATTATCGGAGTTGTGTTCGGCAAATATTTGTTAGGTTGTTTGAGTCGAGTCCTATTATACAGGAGATACCACATGGGGGTTGGATGAGTAGTCTCTCCAAAAAATGTGCGTATCTGTTTACACTATTTTATTTTTATTTAAAATAGTAATAATAAGAATAAAAAAGTTAATTAATTTAAAAAAATATTAAAAATAACAATAGAAATAATCATTATATGTAATATAATAATGAAAACATTCAAATAGTTGCTGGTAAAAATTTAAATTATACTGATTTTAAAAAGTCAAATCCTGTAAATTTGTTTATCTGCTCTCATAAAAATTGTTTCTTTTCCAATTTTTTTTTTTTATATGGTTTTGTTGCTTTGCTTCGTAATTATATGTATGCATCTGACTGTATTTCCAGAAGAGTGTCAAATTTGTGGTAATTTTAAACGAGTATATACCACCAAGCTGTTGACGAATGTAGCAAATATGTATGTACCAGGTTCTTTATCGTTGCGTATCCGGTATAATATGATAGGCGAAGTTTAAGTTCAAGGTCGTCACCGGCCTTATAGTTACGATATCTTATCTATACGAACTCAATTCAAAGATATTAAGATAATAAACTAGACTCAATTCAATGTTATCCGTTTAACTAGGTATTTTAATTTTCATTATTAATCTTTTTTTTTAACATCATCCCCATTCACAGAACACAACCCTCGCCACATTGACCAGATGTTCAGCGGCGTTTTTACGCTTTAAATGAGGTGTAATGAAAAACGATATAATATTATATTATATTAACATGAATAAATAAAAGGATCCATTTTTAACCCCAATTTTTCGAAACCAATTTTGCCCACTACTTACGTTCTTATATGCGTATCAACGATTATACTATAATCTAAGTGACAATCGATATAATGTAAAAATAATACATTATTAGATGTGATATTGTGAAAGTAAATCACGTATTACCATATCACCATACTGTGAACACGGAAGACTTGCTCGCGATTTCTTTTGTTTTTCACGCATCATATGGATGGCCGATGGAACTACCGGTTTACCTGCAGCTATACGCATAATATAATTAAAATCGCAAGACATATATAAATAACAACAATCACTAAATCCAAATGCCGTCAGAAAACATCGCTCAACATTAAAATCAATATTGTACAACTGATTTGGTCTTAAAATGTATACATGTGAGCACGCACGCCTATAATAGTACAGTGGTATACCTCATAGTTAAACCTACTGTTTTATGCCACGAGTAAAATATAAAACAATACATTATTATAAAATGTCGAGTGGGTACCTGAGTTCGTTTTAGTTTCATTTCTGCAGTGACTCTCGACAATCCCTGCAGGCTTTGAGTGAACAGCTCACTAGCCCGTGTATTTTATTGTTAAACGGGTCGCCAGTATAATAGTAATATATACCGCCACAGCGATCTTTGCCGAGGAAATATGAAATCGAACAGATCGTAACGCCAGACATATATTGAAATTATAATTTGTTCGTCATAGGGACCGCGTTCATGCGTTTTACACAATACAACCTATAATATTATAGCATACGTATATATATATATATATATATATATATAATTATTTTGCGATTAGTTACTCTATTCATGATGTATACGTACTAGAATATAATAATGCGTAAGTACACACTACACGTATTATATATACATATATATATATATATAGGGAGTTTTACCAATCATACTCACTCCCATTTTTTCCTTTAATAATAAATCAATATTCTTGTAATGATTTTTTTGGAATTTTTAAGAATACTTACTTGAATTTTTTTTTAAACCATTTAAGTAGTGTCCTATTGTGGTACAAACTTCATTTTTCAAATATCTGCATCTTTTTCTACTGTAAATTGTTAAGAAAATAAAATTCTCTAAATCAAAATTTGAATAAATAGTTTCTGAGTGATTCAACTGTATATACCAACTAAAGATCATGATTAGAATATATAATTTAAAAACATAATAATAATTAATATTAATTTTATTTTATAATTTGTAAACTGTGTTTTAGTCTATAATAAGTACTAAATTAAATATTAAATCTGTTTGATGTAAAACCACTACTAAAGAACATGATTATATTTATCTTTAACAAACATAAGCTTTAATAACTCGGAAACTAATCAGTGTATTATTTAAAAATTCCAAAAATCAGAATTTTAATGAATGCTATATCAGAAATAAAATGTGGTGAGCACGTTTTTCTTGATAAAATTTAATCTTTATCTCATTACAACAATATTATTATCATCATAATATTATATTTATTAATCACACGGTGCTCGTCCAACGCAAGAATAAACAAAATACCTACATAATTTATGTCGTAGTGTATTTTATACTCAACTAGTCAACTGTGTATATTATTAGTACATATTATCACATTTTAGTTCACCGTCATCAACTTAATAATACATTTTTATAATGTATTATAGCATTACGTTATCACATCATAGTAGAATACAATAAATAGTAATAATACATGGTTTAAACGGGAGTATCTATTACGTGCGCTTGTCCCGTGACCAAATATTCAAAACGAAAACTTATTTCAATATACATTCTATGCGTATACTATCGTATTTATATATATGACTATAGTCATATAGACTAAACTTAATCGTCTTATGTGTATATTAATCCCGCATACCTAACCTTATAGCTTTATCATCCGTGTTCCAATTGCATTATTAACATTTATACATTGTAATATACGTATAAACTATATATACGTTTGGTACAAAATACTCCTTGGCCGCTATAAGGATTCGATTTCGTGTATCTATCAAATTATATTATTATAGTTATTACGGTGTGAATAAATTTTGAGTTATATATCTAACTTTATTGCGTTTGCTCGTTTTTTTTATTATTTGATTCACCATTATGTTAATTATAATTAATGTTTACGACTTTGCAATTTCTTTTAATTTCTCAAAGCGATTTTTGTTAGTTTATTAGTTTAAAAAAAAATCTTATTGATAAGCATTTTTTTTTAAATTTTGACGAATGAAATGTGGAATAAAATGTCAATTACGGTTCAATATTACTCCACTTATCCAAACTTTAAATACTTATTAATAAAAAATTAACTATTTGTTAGATATTCGATGATATTTTAACGTCGACATTTTTGTGGTAAAATATATTCTACTTTTGATTATAAAATTGATTCTTAATATTTTATAATGTACCTATAGCCAGTTAAATGGACCACTCGATCTGGTATATACAAGTCATAAGGTATAATTTATCTGCAGTTTATACTTTGACGAGGTAACATATATATATATATATATATATATATATTATTTCAATTTTCTCTGCAGTGCGGATTTTTCCGAGCGGTAGGAAAATTATTATCGAACGGTTTTTGAAAACTATTCCTCACTGCAGTTGCAATTGCATTCAGAGCCAAAAATATTATCAACGGTCGAAAATCGAAATACCCTTATTCAAACGCTCAACGACGATTTTTCATGATATTATATTAACGTTTTTAGATTTTTATTATATTATAACCAATCGCTGCGGAAAAGCCAATTGGTCACTTTTTGGTCATGGACTAATTAATAAGGAATAATTTATTGTATAATATAATATTAGGTAATCAACGATAACGATAAAAATATGAAAATTTGTATTTTAGTCAAAAAAATCGATCAGAAATCTATAATTCGCAAGTTGAGCAAGTGGAGTGCATGACAAATTTCACTTGTCGAGAACAAATTTCAAACTAAGCATAATGTTATCTTTAACATTAAATATTTAATTTATATTATATTCTTTTATGCTCATACGATGACCGCTGTAGTAATATATATGTCCTACGCGTGGACATCTGGCGTCTCCGTCCGTTTTTTACTTACGATTGTCACCAATACTGCGGTGTTTAATGACAACGATAGTAATAATAATATTTTAACTATTAATGCATGGCGTTGAATGCGACGCACGTAAAACACGAACGGCCATGCATTCGGGGAGACGGAAATTAATGGAATAAGTGAAAAGTTGTTACATATTATTATTATTTCCTCAAACGAGTAACGCGTTTGCGCGAGTCCGTACATTTATGTAGGTATAATAGGCGCACTTGTAATATTTATTTATGATCTTAAAAGGGATTCGTGTTATAGTGTTCATATAATATTATTATATAATCTTGCAACGATGGAGAATCGAATTTTCCCATCAGTCTGTCGAGCAAAAATAATAGTGATAAAAAGCGTCTGCTAGCAAACAGTAATTTAAAATATTTTAATATTTAATACGAACGAAAGCTTGTATTATATTTATTTTATTGTCGGGCCAGGGTATTGGGTACTATCAAAATGTCAACAAATAAAAATGTTGTAGGTAATAATTTGTCCAAAAACAGAAATGTCCGATGATGAAAAAAACCGATAGATAAATATTAGCTTGCTAGTGTATTTGTACAGCTTATATAAAAAATATAATATTTTAAAATGAGTTTTGTAGTTTTTAAAATTTTTATGTTTGTCGAAAAATAATTTAATATATTAAGATATTATTTATTTTTTATTATATTTCGCTCAATTTTGTTATTTAATTTAATTATTTTTTTTTTAATCAATATATTTCTATACAATTAATAATATTAATTTATTTTGTAAATTTATTCATTAGCATTCAATTTCTATTGATTTAACTAATATATACTCAAGTTTTATTTTAA
>JACXSJ010001453.1:0-44842 GCA_014851325.1 Pentalonia nigronervosa
GACAGAGCCTTTTGATTATATTACTCGGCGGAGTCTCACGGTATACAACAACGAGTCAGTTTATCGACACGCCAAGTATAGTTAAGACGTACAATTTTATATAACTAATTTGCTTAAATAATACAATAAGTTAACCTTTTTAAACTTGACTTTGAGTACCTTTATTTCATTCCTAAATTATTGTGTTAGTTCATAACATAATCATTGACGTTTCGAAAAATGTCCGATAATTATTTATACAATTTTCGAACAAAAATACATAACAACAACATGTTTTTGTTCATCGAACATTAAAATATTATAATGGTATTCACTATTATGTTAGTTCAACTAAATTAAATACACTGTAATACACGCTCAGTACAATAAATTCCCGTAACGCATATTGTTACTATCATGTCATTATATCTGTAAACAGAGTAAACACGACATCATATTATAATTTGAATAGTTAATATATTTATTTAAACTCACATTCGGAGCTCACCGAAACATTAATAAGTAACTATGTTTTAATTAATTTTGAAACGTTAATTTTCAATTTGGATCGTATCCAGTTCGTGTAGGTTATATAATATATGCCATGCCGTAGAGTAAAACCAAGTGAGAACAAAATAGAAATTCCTATTATGAATATAATAAAGTGTATAATATATAACATCATCAATCTCTTTTGTGTAAGACGTTATTTTTCGTATGAAATTTACCCGTGTGATATAATTTTGACGTATATGAATAATAATTTGATATGCGATGGACTAAGATGTTCGCTGTCGAGAAATATATGTTATTGCGTTACCAAGTATAATACTCATCTGCAGACTAAGTACGAGAGCGGAGATGCTAAATGCAAAACGAGTTCTGTTGTTTTAAAATATTAAGAAAACCGACACCTCTCGTCTCGAGTAGTAAAGTGGTTTAGGTCATTACGATCGAGTAAGAAGTTAAGGAGAAGGACAATTAAAAAACTAATACTAAGTATAAGAAAAATGTCTTACTAGTTTCAGTAAAAATTTTTAATCGCTGATTTTTATTTTCATAATGGCTTATATATTAATCAAAATTATCATTTTTAATTAATCAAAAGTATATTTTTCACATTTTATAATTTTACATAAATTACCTTTATCATTACATGAATTATTAACTATTTTAGTGAACACTTGGGATAGAAAATAGAAATAAATCGGTTTTATTGATAATAAAAAGAAACTTTTTTTTAACATAATTCTTTATGAGGCAATCTGTTACATAATTGAACAATAAGCTTGTTTAATGAATATAATATAGTACACATGACACACAAAGTGAAGAGACCTCCTAGAGAAAGTACCTTGACATTAAATAGTTATAGGCTTAATAAGCTAACTTATGTGCATTTGAATTTAAATTATTGTTTTTTTTTTTTGTTATTAAGTTAATGGAATTATATACTCATGTCAACAGGTCATTACAGCACTGACTTTTTAATCTCTTTTAAGGATTACCAGATATAGTTATGGACGCGAGTTTAGAAAAAAGTGGATTGTGGTGACGATATAATCGGTTATTGAAGCGTCTATAATGTAGTTTAGCAATTCCGTGGCTACAGATAAATTTATATCAGAGTGGAGGGATTTGTTTGAGAAATAAAATGGAGCTTTTAAAATGGTACGAAGGATTTTTAACTAAATTCTTTGGATATGGTTGTTGTTGAAAATTTTTGCTGGACTCCAGAGCTGGATGCTGTATGTCCAAATGAGTCTAAGCAGTAGCTTGTAAATCAATAATTTATTTGGTAGTTTTATATTTTTGGAGGTTAGTAAGGGGCGGAAGAGACATAGGCTATTATTTAGTGATTGAGCTTTGTCTTTAATTTGAGATAGCCAGGTAAGATGACAGTCGACATAAATTCCTAGGTAACGTTCATATTGAGTTATGTGTAAAAATTTGTTGTTTAGAGAAATTTGCTGGCATATTCCCTATCAGGAAGTGAAGATGCAATGTATGCATTTGTTCTCGTTTATTTTAACTCCCCAATTCCTATACCAGTTTTCAAGAAGGTTGATATGATTTTGAACGTAGGGGAAGGCTAGATATGGATCTGCACTAGTGGCTATGATAGCTTTGTCATTGACAAATCACCGATTAGGGTTTGGTTTGAGTTTGGCTGATTGAAGATGAATATGTTGAATAGTAGTGGGCGGTAACTACGCTATGTGGTACACCAGCATTAATTCTTGTCGAATGGAAAATTGAGGAGCCAACTTGCACTAAAAAAAGCGATCTTCTAAAAAAGATTTTAGAATTAAATATTAGTGGCTGAGAAGAATACATATTAGCTTGCAAAGTAGGCCTGAATGCCACACTTTGTCTTACGCTTGGGGGCCATCAAGAAAGGCACCATTTCAGTAAAATCTCTCTGCCAAGGCGAATGATATTTTGTCGACCAACCTATGCACTTGATGAATAGTTAAATGGCCATTACGAAATCCAAATTGGGAGTTAGGTAGAATATTAGCATCATTAACTATGAGTAGAATACGTTTTAGTAGTAGTTTTTTAAACATTTTTGATAGAATTGGGAGAAGGCTTATTAGCCTGTATGAGGAAGGGGAGCTTGGTGGTTTATTAGGTTTTAGGATGAGAATGATAGTTGAGTATTTCCACAAAATAGGAAAGTACAATGTTCTGATCATCGAGATATATATTTGTGTTAGGAAAATGATAGTCTTCTTATGTATGTGCCTAATTATTTCACCAGTAATTAAGTCAAAACTTGTTCATTTATTTAGAGAATTTTTTTTTTTTTATTTGATAATCTACTTCACCGGGAGAGAAGTAATGAGGAGGAAGTGACATTGGCGAGGATGAGTCAAGAAAATTGTCTACTTCTTTGATCCTATCTAGTAATAGTATATTATAATGTGACTGAAAGGCATTTTCTAGATGTTTTGTCAAAATATTAGCTAAGTTTAGATGTGGCCCAAATACCGTCGTCAATGCGCAAGGTGGAAGTAAAAAGAAACTGAAAATATAAAATTAGTATTTATCAAAAAAAGAACATTGTATAAATTGACCATGTTGATAAAGTCTTTGTGATTGTTATATTAATATTATTATTATTATTATTATTTTTATATTATTATAAATATAATTCATGAACATATATTATGTTATTCATACATCAAATTAATTAAATTTATTCAAGTTAATTTTTTTAATTTATTTCAAATATTAATATTTTAAGTTTGAACATAAAATAATGTTTTTAAGAAAATTGTAGTGATCTTCACATAAAGTAATATTAAAATTACATTTAAATGCAACATTTTATAATGTTGCATCAATTTATCAACCATTAAATTGAATATAAAAAGAAAAAGTAGTGGTTGACTAAAAAATAAAATCATTCTATAAAAATTAAATTATTTTAAATTTAATAACTTTCGCGCTCTGCCTCAGATCTCAAGTATTTACAATATGATATAATATCGTATTTTAATTTAAATAATCAAAAATATAACTAATGAAAACATTTTTGTTGTTCACTGCCAATACCAAGAAAACAAATTTAAGAAGATAATTTGAAGTTGAAAAACATTGGTATAAATAGAAGCTGTTAGAATTAAGTACATATTTTTAAATTAAAAAAAAAAATACGCATATATGTATTTAGCCCTATCATTAATTTGTTTAAGCTAATAACACTTTAATGCTTTTAATTTATTATTGTAATAAATATTATATCTATCATAATTATAATTTGGATACATACGAAGAATTTATAATAGTATATATAGTATATTATATAATACGAAACTATACTGGGTTACTAACCGTTTAAAATATTTGATTGATATATTTTAACTTGATAAATATGATAAGTTAAAAGAATAATTTATTTTCAAATGTTTCTTTCAAATACAACTAGTTATTAAAAATCAAAAATTAAAGCTTACTACAGTTTTCAAAACTAATTTTAAACAAAGTTTAAATACAATAAAATGCATATACTATTTCGCTCGCAATATAGCTATTGACTTTATTGTAATTTTTATATACTACACATTTTATATATTATAGAGGGGATTGTTTTGTAAATTTACTTTTTAGAGATTTAATAAAGATAATTATAGAGATTAGTAAGTTTTTAATAAAATTTCACTCTAGTATATGAATTTCCGTTTAGTGTTTTTAACACTAGGCATTACATTTCACCACAATTATTTCAAACCAAGTTTAAAGTTTAAAGAATTAATAACGACTATTGTTGAATTAAAAAAAAAAGTATATACTCAGTTTAATTTTTTTATAAAAATGTTATGCTTCTGATAATCAATCACATCTATTGTGTTTTAAATACTGTTTCATATTTATATTTCAAACGAATATTTCTTTTTAATATTTTCATTTACGTACAATAATACATCGAGAATTTTAAATTTCTAAGTGTTTATTATTATATGTGTCTTAAATATTTTAAATGAGATATAAGTAAATTAAATTATACCTATCTGAAATTGTCTTTAAATAAAATTGAGTACATGTCTCTAAATCGTGGTTTAATTATTTACGTTATAAATAATCAAATTTCTGGTTTTATTTTTACTTTATTCTAAATACTAAAAAAAATATTTTTACCGTCACATAAATTTGTTGGACTCCGTCGTTAAGCTCTAGTTATCCTACGGACAGATTTTCATAGTAATTAAACCCTGCTTTTTTAACATCAAAATATAATTTCTTACCTTGGGTTAATTTTTTTCTATTTACTTATAATTAAATTAATTTCTACAGAATGGAATAGATTAATTCTTTTTTGGTCTTGGAAGAGATTTTTTATTCAAATATTGAGATTTTTAAGATCATTAACTCTAACTGCTATTTTGAAAATTTATTTTACATAATATTAATAATTAACATAATATTTTACTCATAATCTAAAATGTATAGGTAAATTAAAAAATAATAAGAATATATGTAGGTTTAAAGTAGTATAAGTCATAATAAATGCACTTTCAACAATTAATTACAGGTCTACACTACTTCTAGTTTATTCTTTAGAATTTCATTGACTTAATTCTAACAAAGTTTTTAAAGTTTTCAGTGACATGATCTATAATATAATTATTTTAAAAATAATACCTTGTAATAAAATAACTCCTGGTTTCCATCTATTGAAACAAGTGTTTTTATTTCAAAAACATTTAATAAAATGTATTTAATGGTAACAATCAAGCTGTCGAGTCCAAGTTCATTATAAACAGTTCTATTGTTTTGAAAGGGATGCTTTAAAAGTTGTGATAACCTTTTATTGAACATTTTTAGGGACTGAATTTTGAGAAAGAATGTTGATGAAAATAAACCCACAGAATAGTATTCTGTCTAAAACAGACTACTTACTTACTATACCAATACATTACACAATCACGTTTCAGTTAGTAATAAGTTTTAGGACATTATTATATTTCATAAAAACTGTGAATTTGGCATAAACGACAAGTAATGAGGTAAAAAAAAATATATATATACATATTACAGTGTTTAATTTTGTGTCAGAAAATAATCCATAAATTGTACTTTACTGCTTCGCAAATCAATTATGAAAAGTCGTATTCAATGCTTAAATAAAATACTAACAATTTTGTATATATTTTTGTACATTATAATTAATTATAGTTATTTGAAATATATTTCTTGTTGATACGAATCAACTTTTTTATGTTTATAATACAATTACAAATACAAATATTTCTTTATAATATTTTAATTTTTATTTGACACGTTCACTGTCATGCATATTATATTATATTTTGTATAAACTGTTTAGTGTTTACTCATTCATAAAAATATGTAGTTTATTTAAAGCTTATAAAATAATGTACATGACGTGTAAGTCATATAATAAATTGAAAAAAAATATCAGCATTTTCCTTTTAATCGACAGTGTATTTTTCATTTTTTTTTTTCATTCATAATATCCTCGCGTGCTAATACTACATTATGCCATTTTTAGACGCTGTAACTATAACAATTTGTAACCGCTAATCGCTGAAATAACATTTTTAAACCCAATAAACGTTATGCGTTTTATTATTCAATATTATGTATAAAGGTTATACAAAACATGTAGGTATAGTACGATATAAAAGACTTTAAAATATTTAAAATTTAATTCTAGTTATTTTGATGAATCCTAAATGGAAAAATAATAAACTCGTGTGCATATGATATTATATACAGCACTATAATATGATGCTATTTTATATACAGCAACCAATAAATAAAAAATCCGTACAATTATTTTAAAGATTATATCTGGTATTGCATAAAAAGTGTAGGTACCGTTTTTGAATGTTAAAATATAACTTGAACGTTTTTTACTCACGTAAAATCATTAAAATTCAGTAAAACAACGAAACTAATTCGAATCGGTGAAGTATAAACGAATGACAACTGACAACTATGAAACATTCAAGGAATTCAATCCGCAGAATAGTTGGTTTCCAAGTGTACCTCATCACTGTATTGGAATTTGAATTCAATGATAAATCATTGTCCACTTATACCCGAACAACTATTCTGAGCGAAGGAGACACGTGAATAAGAATTTATTACAAGAATAGTCTACCTTACAGCATATGCCATATGTTATTATGATTAGTATATTTACAATTCGGTGAGTTGATCTAATTTTTGTTAAAACAACATCATACAACTTAATTATCAATATTAACGTCCTATAGAATAGTATGAATTTTCAAACATAATTACTAAGAAACAAAATATATTCTCCATCTATATATGTATATGCATATTAAAAGTAAAGCTAAAAATAGCGATCATTTTAAATTTATCTAATAATTATTTCAAAAAGAATGAACTAACACATTATTATGTTGCAACTGTAACACTTCCATATATACTAGTAAAAATATTTCGTGAAAATTCAAAGTTTCTACGGTTATTCATTTCTAAATAAAAAAAAAAAAAAAAACATTGGTTTTATCTGGTGCTGCGTAAATCTTCCCGTTACCTCGCTGTTTATATTAGTTTTTCCAATTTTGTATTATAAGTACCTACTGCGATTTTTCTATTTTCTACCTTTCAAAATATAAACTAAATAACATATTCTACCAGAGACGACCCTTAAAAGAGAGAACTTGATTATTGAGGCAAGTGTTCTACTCTAAAATATGTGCCGTATAATCTAAAAAAAAAAAAATCTCCCATCATTGTTAAACCTGTATATTCCTCGGATCTAGTCAAAAACTGAAATCTTCAAAATCCACGAAGCGCGAGGCCGTTGACTACCCTCAAAATTCAAAGAAAGACCAAAGCTAAAGAACAAAATAATAAATTATGATCGACTTTGATGCGATACAAAATATCATACCATGCAAACGTCGAAAAAATCTCCTTTAAGGGAATTATTATTGTCAGCCTGCGGGTACCGGTAAACCGCGGAGAATCAATAGGATTTTGTAAGTCATTATCCATTACATAAACACACATAAAACATATCAGAGTAACTTACCAGCCAACCATCGCGGACGACGAGGATGGTGTCACCATACTTGGCAACTTAGGTTGCTCGTTGCGTGTGATGCTCGGAAACAAAGGAAGGAGAGTTATTTATACAGCGATTGTGTCCCCTTAGTCGTTTGTTTCCGGTTTGGTAACAATAATATATATAATAATATAATACATTAAAACAATTAATTGCACACCGTGGCCCGGGAAATTCAATCGTCACCGTCTCCGGGAAATGCATAAATTACGTTTAAAGATGATATTATATATACTCGCATGCTATCAACCTATATCCCACAGCTCTCCGGGGTTACTTTAGCTCCCGGACACGTGCGCCACCGAGCTTCACACACACACACACATATATATATATATACATATAAGAAGGAGTTCACCGCTTCCGGTCGGCGCCTCTCGGCCATTTTGCCGAGGTTTTACATCCGCCGCTTGCAGGACAATTGCTTTACCCTGCACCCACTCACTTCCATTCTGGTCTTACGGGGCACTGCGATTGGCATTCAAGAGAGAGTTTTCCCGCGGTCATCGCATCGGTCTTTACACTCGTCTTACATCACGTCGTGTCCAAAAAATAATTCCTGGCGATATCGTGATAGGACCAAAAGCCGTTCTTTTACAACTGATGAAAACTGAGAAAAGAAATAGAAAAATTTGTTCTGATCAAGTTTACCAACATTAAAACTTAAAATCCCTATACCATTACTGTAATAACATTACTAACATAACCGTGATTTGTATTCAGTATTGTATATATATATATATTTAAATATTATTTAATTTATAGTATTTAAGGACTATTTAAAGTTTATACATCTATTAAAGCTACAACTATTATCATTTATTTTACTATACACCTTAGTAATAACTGAAATAGATATAATTTTGTTGTTTTAAAAGTGGGAAATACAAAAAGTGAATCATCATTCAGTAATCACAGATTTAATTGAAGCATACTCTGCTGACTTTGACTATTATACACGGGAGTTAGGTTAGGTTTATTAATTTAATTAATTTTAATTAATATTGTGTGAGATATATAATTAAATAATGCTTGGTAAGTAATCATGGTCAAGTAGTGCATCAATACCGTTGAAAGCCATGTTTCCTAATTTACTAGTAACAAAAACAAATGTATATAAACTTTAAAGTTTTATTTTTAAAAATTGACAGTTGATTATTGATTAAGAGAACGAATATATTATACAAAATTAATGTACTTTAGTATAGGTTGGTACATAAAGAGATATTAAATTATTGTTTGGAATATTTATATTTGTTATGTTCGTTTTTTCTTTTTTTTTATCATTTTAAAGAGAACGGCTACATACTCATCGTGATAATATATAGAATATTGTGTATAATAGAATCCGAGATTTCACCGAGCTTGCGATATTTTCCGAAGTCACGAATCACCGCCGCAGTAGCAATAAAATGTCCCGGTCAGTAGTTACTACGTGACGAAATCGTAATTGTTTCGGACGTAACACTTTAGCCAGTATACGTTTTTTGTCGTCAACTACCGTACAATTGTGTACTTATTACTATTATATAGGTACCATCGGTGTATAATACCTGTTCATACGAATTGACCAGAAAAGGTAATAAAACTAAACGTTATAAAGTTTTTCTTTGATTTTATACAGTCTTTATTGGATTAAAATAGAATACTAAATGCTTAAGTTAAATCGACTTCATTTTGAAAAAAAAAAAAATAGTTAAAAAAATGTATATTACTTTTAATTGTACTTTTGATTTAAATAAAGAAATACGAAATACGTTTTTTCAAACTATACTTATATTAGCTATAGCCTATTTCAATTTAAAATAAGCAGTTTTATGTTTTCAACAAATAATTATAATAAATATTGTTATATTTTATAGAAATAAACTACTTCTACTTAATTTAAAAACAAATTCAACTGAATCATTGAAAACAATGTCTATATTTGATAATTAACATTTTTACTCATTTAAATGCAAAATTATTTTATAAAGTTTTGGTTAAACTTCTTCACATTGCCAAATCAACGTGACTGATATTAAAGTTTTTGGTACTTTATTATTTATGAAGAAAAAGTTTCAATATAAACAATTCTGACCGTGGAAATAAATGTAAAATGTTGACTAAAAATTACCCAAAAATCAACATATCAAATGACCGATATTTTTATATTATATTCAATACTGATCAAAAATACTTATGTAATCTAATACATTCATTTAAATTACAAACAGTCGAAGCTACATTATCAGTATGGTGTTTGACAATAGCAAATGTATTCAGGGTGTTTCAATTTTTCAAAAAAAAAAATAAAATTTAATTGAGTTTAAAAACCATCTGTGTCATACTGTGTTATTGGAGTCGGAAACAAAATGATATACATAATATAATGTAAGTATAATAATATACAATCCCCGAATGTTTTTGTAAGTATTCGATATTCGTAGACAGTGCATTTATAAGAAATGCACAATAATAAACGAATAAAAATGTATATTGCAGTCGAAATTGAAGAAATCAAATCAATCTATGTTTTAATAACACTGTGATAATATTTTGGACGCCCCAAACACACCAGTCATAAATATCGATTGTTACAAAAATATTATTATATCATAACACGTGAACCGGAACTCGTTAACGGACTTTGCGTAATAACTTTGGATAAACTACAATTTATGAACAGTATCCTTTCATAAAAATGAATAAAATCTGTCGAGTAATCATTCTGATATGATAATTCACTGTTTTATAAAAATATTCGTATAGTATAATACAATGCAGTAAGGTCATAAATGGCGTAGAATATCAAATTTGTAAAATATGCTGTACAAAATTTACTCAATTATTTTCTATACGTAGACACGTGTTTTCATTATTGTAACTATATACTTACATACTGTTAAGAGTTTTATTTACAATACCATCGCTCATTTTTCACTAAAATTGATATTACAATTTTTCCTATTCACTCAATAAATTCAGATGTACCACAAAAAAGCTATTTCTTCTCATTAAATTTTCAATATATTATATGATACTTAGTATAATATTATGAAAGTATATGCAAAGAAGTATTTTAAAAGTTTAAATTAAATATTAAAAGTCAAAACTGCGTTGAAATATCCGTTTTAGTATACTTAGGAGATTGGTTCTTATAAAATATAATTTAAATATTTACTCAAAACTTTATCATTAATATTTACTAATCCATTATAAAACAATACAATTGCATTGTCTGGTAATTGTAATTTTAATAACATTTACTATACAATTCTAAAACCGCATTTGATCAGGCTTTTAGACAAAGAGATTTATAATACAATTGAAATCATAATCAATCAATAATTTAAAAAAAAAAAATTCAATATGTAGGAAGAGCGATGTTTTATTCTTGTATTTTAAATGTGGCAAACGAAACACAAAAATTTATTTTCGTTATTTTCAAAAGAATAAAGAACATCTATTTGGAATGAGTAAGTAGAGAATGATGACGTTTTATTGTAGGAATACGGCGAATGTGTGTTCCCCACGGAAACAAAATGTTCCCATGAATTACGGCCACATGTGTTTAGTGCGAAGAATACATTTAGAGTTCGTACCGTTTAAGTCAGTAGCTCTTCGCCGGGGGAATATAAAAAAAGGACAAATATCTACGCATACACTCCCTCTACACACTTAAAAACTATATTATTAACAAACCAGTCAAATAATTGTATATAAAATATAAAAAGGGTGTAAAATGGGAACCGATTTGCTGTACAGTAGGTGTCGAGTGTGTCACTGTAATGGATGTATTAAATTTGAATTCAATAATATAAACGAAAAATTATTTTGAGCCAAGACGGTTTGTCAGTCTACATTACTAAGTATATATTTTGTCATATAATTGCTGTTTAAGTAACTAAACTTTACTATTAATAATACAGTTGATTGAATTATTTTTTTCCAAAAACATTATATTTGAAAATGCCGTTATGTGTATAAAATATAATAATATACTTTAAAAAGTTTCAAATACCTACTCACAAAAAGTATTTTTAGATTATAACAAAATAACTAACATCGCTATTCATCGATTAAATAACTAATTTCGTCCGAATTTGTGTCACACCAAAAACCAAAATCGATTTTGTCAAAAATTTGCATTGCATAAAAATGACCATTTTCCTTAATTTATTTTTATTTTTCCCGACACGTTTAAAAATAATTGTGATTTTTTTTACTTTTGACCTTTCAAAGTATCAACTACATTAATTTTCTTACCAGAAAATATGCTGATGAAGAAAATCGATGCATTTTAACTGCCCCAAAATGTGATGACGGGTACAAAAAAAACACACACACAATTACTAAATCAATACACTTTCGAGCCGCTCAAAATCTAAAATTCATTGTTTTTATAAACATTACGTTGTATATTACAATAAGTTGTAGGTATACTTATTGCGTATCTATAAATAGGGATTCAATTGCTTGTTTAACGGTATATACGATTTTGTTACTTACTTTAAAATCCTGTTACGACGATCATATTATATAATATCATATCGTTAAATAAAATATACATATGAATTTCAATGTGTGTGTAATAGTACCTAGTCGTTAATAATTTAATTTATAAAATCTACAGCGCAAAGTATAACGGTAATTTGGTATACGGAAATAATTCAAATAAATAACGTTGATCCATTAAATTCTGTAGTATACAATAATATATAAGAACTATAAATTTGTTATTCCTGTGTGCACCGAATAGAGATCAAGGAATAAATTGCCAGAAGTCATTCCGCTTCTTGAAAATCATCCTCAGCGTTTCCTTATATACATTTATTTATTGTTTTTAGTTATTTATTTTATTTTTTGAATCGTGTAATTAAAATTATTGACAGTGAATCTATTTCAAACGCCACGCACAATAAAAAACCAAAGCGGTATAGTCTGATTTCATCGTTGGGCCTCTTAAACAGCAGTCACGTACAAGCACCACCTGAAAGGGATGAAATTTGGTCCGAAATAAAATATCGCGGTATTTTGGCAAAGGTTCAAACGTTTTTCATCTAGACAAGATATCCGAATAGCGAATTTCATCGGAAAAAAATAACAAAGGTACAACCTTTGATGCATTGAGTTCGCATGTAACGCATAATGACACTATCATTTGTCACGGAAGTCGTATCGTACGACGAGTTCGGCATGATAATGGATGTCCCGGATATTAAAGTAAAAAAAATCATTAAATTCGATTTAGAACCGACCACAACAATCATTTTGCATTTACCCGATTTACATTTATCACACATTAAACTATAAATACTAGCCCGCAACATAATTATTTTTAAACATCAAAATCTTGAAATGCATCATTATATTTTCGTAACATAAAAAATAATTTATGGTAAATTAACATTTGTTTTAAAAAATTGAAACTCATAAATTATTTTTGTATATATTATTATTTGAGTGAATCTGATAATTATTATTATATCATAATGATTCTTTTAAGAATTATACCGATAATGTGCACCTATATGTATAAAATAGGAACAAAATTTATGTTTTTTTATTACATTATATAATACGATCGTGCTTATCTATAAAATATAAAAACAGCAATTTTAGTATAGAAAAAAAAATGTATAGTGATAAACTATTACATAAGCACGTGAATTATACCATCGCGATAGGTGCACTTTATATACTCTACACATTCTGAAATTGTAAAATTATCGCACTATTATAAGCGAACACTATCAGCCTTGTATAACAAGAAATAGTGAAAATCCACTTATAATGTGTCAGTTCACACAAGAATATCTCAAGACCAAGTGCGTGTACTGCCAAGTTCTGTGGCAATAAATAATTTTGAAGTAGTGGTACTTCAAAAATATGACAGCCATGGAAATATAGAACTTGCAAATATCTTTTAACAAACAATATGACAATAAAAAAAATAATTTTATTCGAGCATTGTTAATATAACTAGAAAAAATAAGCAACGATTATAATTGTTCACATATACATAACGCAGTTTATAAATAGATACCTTAAACTATTCAATATTATCATTGAATAATGTATTACTTCAAAATATTAATTAGTTTGGTATTATTTTGGTTTTATATTAGGTTTTTGTACATCTATAAAATATATTCAAATTAAAAGTACAAAAACCTTTATTATTAAAATCTAAATTCAAGAATATTATGTATAATATCTTTGAAAAAAACGTAATAAAAAAAAATAATTAAATATATCATAATGACTTACTTATTTTAATTTATTAATTTCTAATTTATAAATCATAAATGTATAATAAGATCAATTATACTTTTATTTACAGTATTTACTCTGTCAATAAATATAATCAATATTTAACTCCATAGGTGCAAAATAGTTTTTTTTTTTTTTTTTATTGTGTGTATAAATTATAGTCTTACCATAAAATAATAATGTATAATTTAATTAAACACCTGAATATAAGCTAAGTATACACAACAAGCTTGTATAATTTATTTATTAAATGATAACTAAATGTATGTATTTATTATAAAATATCTACTAATAAAATGTCTACTGATCTAAAATATTTAAATATCCATTCTGTTAATTGTATACAATACTAAGTATAGGCAACTAATTTAATATGCGACAACAGTGGTGTGAAATTGCCTATCAAATGCCCCGTTATATATGTTTTTATATTTATAATAATAAAATAATATAAGATTTTGAGTTTTGAAAACTGAAATTAATAATTTTAATACAATAATTCTATTAAAATTTGAAAATATCCTGTTACCAATTTATTATTTTGATAACACTTGAAATATAAAATACGTCTAAAACAATTTAATAAAATAAAATCTACTGGAAACCTATTTTTTTAACGTAATAAACAATCATTGATTTCAAACGTATAAAATACTGTAATACACCACTATCCTGTGGTATAGATAGAGAAACAATAATTAGTGCAATGTACCAAAAATCTGTGATCTATCTGATTTTTATATTTTAATGTTTGAAATATCATGTATAACAAAAATGTTGATAGATAACTTATTGATTTCTATTTAAATTTAAAGCAAATATGTATATAAATTGAATAGTATTAGTACTATGGTAAATATTTTAAATATAAAAATTAACTTGGAAAAATTAAAACAAATATTTTGACTAACATAACGTCAACATGAAAATAAATAGTATAATATTATATAATACACAAAATAGATACGAGCCGGTAAATTTCATGTTTAATCAATAATTGATGATCCATAATACAACCTTTAACATTATTATCAGTTACCGTGTGGTGTATGGTTTATTCGGACGTTTTTATGATAGCATTCGATAAATATTTTGTTTGAATGTTTTGTCATCGTCGTTAATATAATTTATCGTTATATTGTATTTCACCACATTACAATATAAGTACTCCAGTACAACTCAAAAATAAGATTAAACTCGATTGTTCTGGATATTAATCAGAGAACGTTGGCTATAACCGAGTATATTATTTTCCAAATTCAATTTTTAAATAATCCATTTATTTCAATTGAATTTGCGTTCCACCAGTGTAGTTTATCAGACAAATACTGTTTAAACATCCGCCATAAATAATAAAATAATTATTTTCTAAATAGAAAAAATAATAGAAATAATTACCATAAATAACCTACATGTGGAGATGTATAGTAGTTTTATGAAACCATACAATAATAGGCTGTGTAAGGTTTTTTTTATGTTTTTATTTTAATTAACGACTGTAAAATTAAATTAAAAATACTTCAACAAAAGAAAATACTTTACGCAATTTGGAATAAAATTGAATGTAACAATTGTGATAAATCATCTCACTCGTAATATTATGTAGGTACATTTGTCCTTTTAACTAGCGTATTCAAGTTACATAATACATCCTGAGTGACTGAGTCCTAAGTAAGCTGACAGTAATAATTGCTATCTATTTTTCAAACTAACGAACAGACGTTATGTAGCCAAACGTATTAGATATTTTATTCTCTGACATAGGCGAAAGCGTCAAACTTGATGGCGTTCAAAAGAGTAAATACCCGCGGCGGCATATTAAGCATCGCGTGTAAAATACCAAAGTGTATATTATATAAATGTACAATATATTATTATTAAATATTATAATACGCATAACCGACATCATATTATATTTTATTGCGATTAATTGATGTTTTTCAATAGTGAGCGACACAAAACCAAAATATAATACATGTACAACAAATTCTAAAATTACACGATAAGTTATACTATTATGTTGTGGTGATTATACTGCTATCCAATAATTATCTCGGTACATTAATATGTTTTTGAAAAAATATTTTATTAAATAACTGGAAGTCATTATATCATCGTAACATTTTTAAAGTCTGTTGTGGTACATGGATACTACGAACAATATTGTTTGTTACTAGTTTTGTTCATCTAGACTTGAAATACTTATAACTTATTAAGTAACTAGCATTTTTAAAAAATAGATTTGTTTATCTAAATCCTCAAAAATATAATGTTTTAGGATATTGCAATTCAAAAATTGTCTTGTCATAGAAATATTAGAAAACACTTACAAATTACAATGATACAAGAAATTTGATAAAAATATAATTTGTTTTCAATTATCATAATAATCATTATTAATTATTGGTCTTGCAATGACTTAAAGTCATGAAATAATTTGAAAAGAAATTATTTTCAAAAACACTTCATATACATATTTTGCCGATACAGTGACTGTATGAGTGATAAAATATTCACCTTATATATTAGGTAATGTAGTTGTAAACCATTGTCATTAATTGGGTTTCCACATAAGCTTAGCAGGATAATCAAATATTTTGGGGTTGGCTGTTATAGGTCTTCGACGTTTTTATAGTATAAATTAAATTAACTTCTGGGTAAGTTAAAATTCCGTCTAGGAGGGCTAAGCTTCTCAGCCCTAATACGCCTATCTAACCTTTATTTATTTAAATTATAAATCGTTTATACCTTCACCGCTCGGGGGGGCAGCAGCGGAAAGTTTTGGATCGTCGGCCGTGGAGGGAACTCGTTTCTATATGTCACGGTGTCGTTGTCGTTACTTCCTATTACAAACATACGATAATCTGCCGATGGAGGTCGACCGTTTCGTTTTCACTGAACCGTGGATGTAATAAGAACGAAAATTCACGGTTTTTTTTTTTTTTTTGTGGCCCACTCGTCCCGTTGTATATTGACAAACCCACTCGATAAATAATTCACAACTCCCCTTGTTCCGTTTACAATGTGTTCTCATTCACATTTTTGAATTCAACCATACCTTACTATTATAATATGTAAATATATAATTATGCACAAATATACATGACGTTTTCATCCCATAAACAAATACACGTACATGCTGTTGTGGTTGTCATCATCGAAGCTCTCGAATCTCGTCGAATACGATCATTGTATTATTATTATGCAGTGTTGTGTGTTATCTAGATAATTTTATTTATATTTTTATCTTATCTAGATAATTTTTAAGTTATCTGTGCACAATACTGTTATTATGTAGGTTCCTAGTCCGTTCGTCCGCACACAAAGGATCTATTTCGTCTGTCAGTGTGTATAACGACGACATTCGTCTACTACGCCACCGTAATAACAGTAATACTTTTATTATTATTATATGGAAGGAACGGGTTTTGCGACGGCAACCGGTGTGACAGGTGAATTATATTTTATTACCTGAATTCGCGGACGCATACCCATTTGTACATACAGAGTGCACCGCGGTTTTTCCTATTTTCCGACAAGGTAAAATAACATGGGAAAACGATACCCACACGATGGTCCACGCCGTATAATATAATATGTTTAATTTTTACGCTCTCGGCCGTCAACAAAATGGTGATTATTCTGGGAAAACTACTGTAATCACGAAACTTGCAAGTCTCCGGGGTGGGTCTTATTCGTTTCTTTCAGTAAAATGTAAAAAAAATGTTCTATTTTCTATTTCATTACAATACAATTTTATCTGTTTTTTTATAACTTATTAAACGTTATACATTGAACGGTTTTAACACGATAGACATGCTACAACAATTATAGTAACGATTGTATTACACTATGAGGTAACTATTATCTACAAGTAAATAATATACAATAAGCAATATAGGTGAGGTCCATTTATATTACAAGTAATGTAAAGTTAAAGTAATATTTTTTCTTTTTATAGCGACGCAATCGTGTTAAATTAATCGTAATCTGTTTAAAAACAAAGCTAAGCTTAAGTTTAAAAAAAGGCCCGAAAATGATGTTCTTCTGGCCGCATTCATCCAACGACGGTCACCATTTGGTGATGCCTGCACTATATTATTATGGTATTCTGATGTTCTGTGATTGACGATTATTTTGAGTGAAATAATTTTAAACACGTCGTCAAAAGTATTTTTCCCGTAAACTTTCCAGGGCGACATTTCACAATATCATGTATATATCTGTCAACGTGTACGCGGTCTATGGTTTCCGCCGAACAGACGAAAATATTAATTTTTTTGAAAATTAATATCATGTCGTTAGGCCTCAAAAAGTTCGGACTTAACTGCAGTATTTTCATAGATAAAATGGCATGTTGACTTCGTCGTCGTCAACGCGAGGTAAAGTACAATAATAAATCGTGGTGGACGTGCATATTCTTTTATTATACAACTTCGCTGCAATTTTTGGTCGTTTAAAATCGTAGCCGCTCTGCACCATTTGCCGTTTGACGGGGAAATCGTTCAAAAGTGAAACTCGCTTGCTCGAAAACGGGTGTCGTAAACTATAGAAACACGGTAGGTACCGTATTTCCATCACGCGTCGTCGAAAGTATTTTTCCCGTAAACTTTCCAGGGCGACATTTTACAATATCGTGCATATATCTATTGGCGTGCACACGGTCTATGGTTTCCGCCGAACCGTCGACGACGACGACGATAACTGTGCTTGAAACTCTGCCGAGAAAAAATAAACAAAAACTAAACAACGCGCCGGCAGTCGAACGACAATTTAGCCGTTTCTCGTGTTTTATTGTGCACACGTCTGTGCCGCAGTGTTTGCTCTCATAAACGCGAGAAATGAGAATAGTATTATAATAATAATAATATTATCCGACAAACATTCGAAATGCGGCGTCGAAACGTTATTGCCTCGTACGGTTGTGAGTCGAACGGAAAGTTTGAAAGTTACGAGCGTGGCGGGTACGCTCGCACGTTATATAAGTCAACAACAAAGGCCAGGAGGATAACGACGACAATAATAATAGTAATAATTATAATAATAATAATAATACGAACTACGTGTGATAAGCAAAACGCCCTTATTATTGTGTACGGTGCATTAAACAATACTTAGACTAGTCGTTATATTAATATTACTATTATATACAGAGCGAGAATATATTATGATATTATACCGCAGTAGGTGTGGTCCCGCACGAGAAGGAAATATTAATAAAGCTAATTGTTGTTGCAGGCGCCGTGCAGCTGTTTTAATATTTTAACAATAATAATTATAATATAATTAGTCTAGATGTCGAGTTTTAATTTTGAGCACCTCGTCAAAGCTACAAAGGTAGCAATCTCAATTCTTCATAAACACAAAAGTAGCTCTCGACTTTTATCATAACTACGTACCTACCTAAATCACTTCAACGTGATTTGGCTGGGGATTTGAATTTAAAATATTTCACATGCAATTTTTCAATTGAAATGTTTCATCATTGGACATTTTACTCATGTTGAAATATTTAAATGAAAAATGTTTTTTTTTCTCTTAAACGTGTTCCGGTTATAGATGATTAAAAATGATTATTTATTACACACAATAAACTTTGGAAATTAATCACTTATCTATTGAGGTTTACGAATTATACTACCTATGTTAACGGTTTGCATTGTTCAGAAAAACTAGAATCTTGGGTTATTTAAAAACAACAATCTTATACAGTAACATAACTTATTAAGTTATTACACTTTACACTACTATATATTAAAGTTTTATAAGTATAGTAGATTTTTAAATAACTATCAACAAATTTAAAATTTTAATAATTGAATAAATAATATATATATATATATATATATTAATTTTTTTTTTTTATTTAAACTTCAGAATATCTTATGATGTTGAATTGGCTTTTGAGTTTATAACTTAGGACCTAAGAGTTAAGGTACAGTTTCTTTGCAGCGTCGACAGTAACGCTGCGTCTAAACGTCTACTATATCTGGATCTGTAGTTGACGGTAGACGCCGCCGCCGCGTCCAGGTGCTGCAGAGAACCGTACCTTTAAGAGACTATGTTGAAATTTGTTATGATTTAGTCTTACAAAGAAATTTCTACATTTTAATATGTTACATACTTTTTTTGTTTCATATACAATAAACCAACATTTAAAAATGCTCCCTTGCTGTTATCTTATGACTATACATTTTTAGATATAATAAACATTTTTTTTCCACTTGAATGAAATATTTTAAGAAAATAAAAACAAATTATAAATTAAATTAAATTTATACACTTTTTTATGAATTTCAAAAACCTTAATTGTATCCATAGGTTACATATTTTTTGTTCCAATTTATTATAAGGTTTGATTACGGCGGTGATAGCGATAGAAGAATAAAATACACAATATATATAATTTCCCTACACTACCCACAAATATTATTATCGTATTGACGTACATACTGTAGTCGGAATGTGTCACAGATAATTTCCCGATACCGATTGGGGACGTAATTATTATTATTTATGAACACCACCTGGATGCGTACGACCAGTGACGATATGTCGGGGCTTCCGTCCACGGGTCTGGCATTCCCCCCACAATTACTAACGATTTTTTTATAATTTTATCGGCAATATTCGATACGTTATAATTATATATTTATATTATTTTCAACAGCTGCCATCGTCAGATATAAATTATTCCTTTCGACAAAGCGTCGTGATCCGATTCATATTTCACTTATTAATATTATTTAATATTATAGGTACACTGAAACAATATAATGACGTTTTGGATCGTATTGAATCGCATAGTACGTGTAAGTTTTACCCTTACACCTCGACATATCGTGTCAATGTGTTATATAAATACATTGTTCACTGTATAACATTAAAACAGTTTTTCATTTTAGCATTATTTCTAAAACATAAATATAATTTATATTATTTTATTCGTGTTTATAATACTAAAAACACACATTCAAATAGTGTTGCGATATTAAAAAAAAAAAAAAATGTATTCTTCAAAATAAACGGATTACACCTAGATGAATGATAAATATTTTATATAATATTATAAAACACACTTTTATATTACAACTATATGATTTTCTCTTCCTTTCTTCGCTTTGTATTTCAGTGCATTAAAATATTTTAGATTATAATTAAAAAATCTATTGCAAATCATATAACGTTGAAAAATGCTTAAGTATGCAATAACAATACGATAAATAAATAAATATAAATGTATATTCAAAATAATTTTCTTAACTATAAATGAAAAATTAAAAAGCCTGCAGTCTTATAAAAAAAAAGTTTATTAATAATAAACCAATTTTTAATAAAGGTAAAGTATTTATTTAGATTCGATTGCTCAACATATACGAATTTAATTCGCTGACGTTAAAACTTTTTATATTAAAACTTTAAATGAATTTAATTATGTTTTATTTATAAGAATATATTAAAAAAAAAAAAAATGTTAAAGAGTAATTAACTTATGCTTAATAATATATAACTGTATGTTAACGACATTAAATTAAGCACTTGAATTCATATCTAAAATTAAATATAATTAAATTGAAATAGCTGTACGTTCATAAATATTAATACACAATAATATACTTGGTATTCGTGGTTTAAAGTCTGTTATGAAATTTTTTGTTAAAGAAATTCGAAACTATCATATAATATTATAGAAACGCGTAAGGTTTGTTGGGGGAAAAAAACACATTGCGTCTCTCGACATTGTTCAATTGTATAAACAGTGGATAGCTCGTTATAATAATAATATATAAATGTAAATGTGTATAAATAGTCCTCGAGACAAGAATTCGACGTTACAATTTGCACAAAGCGATTTGCACGTACTTGCCTAAATATACCGCAGGTAATCCCAACTTTGATTTGAGTCAATACTGTGAATATTGTGCTACGCTCTAGTTAAGGCAATCCGGAGGGAGATGCGCCACGGGGAAATCTTTTTATTCCAGATTTTTTTAAGGCAAAATATTTTTCGTGTTTTGAATAAGTCTGTACCCGTGGTTAATCCGCAAAACCAACGGTAGTGCGATTGCGCCAGTACCCGTTTGAGTTTGTTCTATATTATCATTCGTCGTAATTGTATTTTAATAAGATAAAAGTTCGATTGAGTTTAAACTTTTACCACTGCCCGCGAATTTATTTTTCTACCAGCGCGCCTTCCGCTGCGGGCTGTGCCACTTCGTGGGCATGGAGATGGCGGGTCAGAGGTACCTGTAATGTAATATTATTTTTCAAAAATAACGATAAAAACGAACGTGGGATTATAATTTTCAACGATGACGAGCATGGATGTTGTGGCAGGTAGATAAGTGGGTAAGTGGGTAGAGGGGTAGGTAGGTACGCTAATACTGGATGAGACATTTTCAAACGAGATGTCATATCGAACCGTAAACAGAACCGCAAGCCGATCGGCACCACATGATATCATAATACACGATGTGCACGTATCGTGATAATAATAATATTATAATATATTATTATTTCGTAGTATACGTGCGTGATGTCATGTGCGCATTAAATTATACGATATATATGGGATAGTATATCCTATGCGATTACACGACGAGTGAGAGGGTGTACAATATTTTTGTCCGTCGCCTAATATAACCGTCAGTGTACTGTGCACACATATACAGGGTGTTCGTTCCGTCGTCGGCGGTTATCCGAGTGGATCATAATGGAATTCATCCCGCTTTTTCACCCATCGAGTATATAATTATTCGAGTTCGTTATTATATTTGAGATTAAACTTCAACTACACACGTTATCCGCCTATCTTTCTTACCATACATTAAGTTGTGAGCAACAAATGGACGCCAGTAGAATGTTTCTGGATTGGTTGGGTAGGAGGGGGGGGCATCCTGGATAAAATTTCAGTCTAAGTATAATAATGGCAAGTTTTATTGGCTGCCAAAAACAGACATCCTAGAATTTCCCGAATCTACGGAAGGGAGGAGGGGAATCGCCTCTTGCCCAGCCCCCTTGGATACACTCCTGAAGCGAGCGGAGAGAGGGGTGCTCGGCCAAATCGGTCCAAGGTATAACTTTGATATTGTAATATTATATAACTGATTATCTCTATGTGTGCTTCCAAACTGCACAAGGTGAACTCAAAAATTCATATATTTCCATTAAAAAACACACACACACACCAGGATTAAAAAGGAGTTGGGCGATTCTTTGATAATAAAAATTTAAAAAAAAAATGAAATTCATGGTACCAGGCGAACGCTGACTGACCGACGACGACGCACGCAATACAATCACCGCACCCTATACAATATATTGCATGCACATATATAATATTATTAAACATGTTGGTGGCGTTGTAATATCCAGTAGTCCCGGGCCACCGTTATCCTCCACACCGTCATCTCCTATCGACAAATTACGATCGGAACGACGGCCGGGTTCATTGTTAAAACCGTCGTGGTAGTTGTGTAGTGGTTGTAGTAGTCGTCGTCGTCGTCGTCGTCGTCGTCGGCTGCAGCGGGGTTTAGTCTCGGCCGCCAAAACCGTAATCCGTTGACAATTGCGGGTGCGGGGTAGTTCCCGTCACGGCTCCGTAGAGGGGTAACTGTGGCAGCGTAGCTCTCTGAAATTACTAGATTAACCACCGACGCAAATCGCCGTAAACTCTGCCAGCGACGACCGTCCGTTATCTTGTGCGGCGTGGACGGCGGATCCCAGTAGTTTATTACCGTTTCCATCGCCGCAGAACGTTAGAACTTTATCGGCCGGAGGTGTTGGTGGTAGTGGAGGTGTTTGCGGTTGCGGAGGAGGTTATGGCCGGGGGTCGTCCGTCCGAGGGATGGGTTGGCAATCGGAAGAGTCGGTTATTCGCCGAGAGCACCCGAAGGTGGGTCTCAGACCTGAACCCGTTTCGAAACGTCAGCTATTACAGTAATAATATGCAGTCGTTGTTATTATATTATTTCATTGGACGTTGTTGGTCTGATATTTGAAATGCTGCCCAGAAATGGATCATCGTCGCGTACAGTATTGATGTAGCGATGGGGGTAATCAAGTGGTGACCGCCTCTGAGTTTTTTTTCTAAGTGTCGGTCGGTTGGATAAGTACCGTGATTTAAGTATTAACTGATGTACCTATTTCAGTTATAACTGCGACAAGTAGTTACGTGGAAGTATAACGGTGAATCCGGGTCATTGGTGCTACAGGATGGGTGTAATATTTAAAACTAACAATCACTGAAAAATGTTGAGTTCACCACAGGCGGATTTTATGAATTTCAAACGCCAAAGTTACCGCAGTTCCTCGGACATGAACGGAATATTCTTGGCACGACATCACTCGTACCGCACATTCAACGGTGGCTTTACAAGCTCGAGACAATTGCCTCGTCGAAGTTTTAATAAAGAATGATATTATTATGATTTTTATTGCGTAATTTGGATTTTTTTTCTCCGCCGCAAATGCAAAACGAAATTATGTCATTCACGATGTAATTGTGTCTTGTATTCAAACCAAACGTCGTATGTAGGCAGTGCTATTTTTTTCCAAACGAGGAAGAGAGAGATCACTGACGATTGAATTATTTGGTCCAAAATTCCGAACACGAGTGGTGGGTTTGTCTGAGTCGTTCCTATAAGTGCCGATGACGATCGGCTGCATTTGAATATTAATAATATGTTAACCGACGTCGAAGAAACGCGTTTTACTCGCATCGACATTTCTGCGACAATAACGCAGCTGCACATAACGGTACGTACGGTTAACGTAGTTCAAAACTTCATTGTTATAATAATATTATTATACGCCATAACTACGGGAATGAGTGCACGAGAAATAAAGTACTCCCGGAAGACTGAACCTTCTCAGAAATTGCTCAGTCGGGTTAAATATTGTACAAATAAATAAAAACGTTTGCGAGGTCAAACCCTTCTGAAATGGCAACGCACTCATGGGATTTGGGAAACGCGTTTTGGCCCATATAAAAATAAATACATTCAAAATAACAATCACAAAAAATATCTTGAATTTTTTTTTTCGAATTTGTGGACTTTTTTTGATGTAGATATGTAAATGTGCAATATAATATGTCTTATTCATCGCATACTCCAATAATAAGTATGATAATATTATATTATTATGGTGTTAGGTAGGTTACAATTAAATAAATTGAATAAACTATGCAATATACATACTCTGTACTCAATATAATATAATGAATATTAATTGCATTGACGATATTTCCCGGTTCGCAAAACCAACAGTTTTACATAATGTATATTATTATAAAAGGTATAACGTTTGACAAAATTATTCATTCGACACACATTTACATTGAGTTCCTCCACCAATGTATAACGTCCGTACAGGGCATAATAATTACCTACGTAAATACATATTTTATTATACATATTCCGTCCAAAATCGATGCAGCTAGTATGCGGATAATAACCATTGGTCGAGTGAGAAATATTTCAATTTTAAATATATTTATTTGGGTAGAAATCCAATCTGCTATTATCTTCCGTCGTTCGATCAATAATAATACAATTAAAAAATAATATTCATTAGGTCTGATATTAGAAATATCAATTATGTTGAAAACATAAACGGGCCTAATTTTCAAAGACATTTCGGAGCTAATGTCTAAGTCAATCTATTACTTTTGTTTTCTACTTATTGGTTGTTGTTAATCCAATTAATTTGTTTTAACATTATGCTGAAATTACGTGACTAGCTACGCTGATCCATCCAATTAGACATTCGTGCCGACTACACACCATTATTACGATACGGTTACAAATTAAACAGTCCCGATACAAATTGCATAGGTAAGCATACAATAGTAATAATTATGACGTGCTTCAGTAGTATTGTGTTGTATTATACACTCTGTAGTATATTATCTTACGAACAAAATATTACATAGTGTTTACCACGGTAAGGCATAATATACACTTTAAAGCAATAAATCAAAACACATGTGATGTGAGTACATATTATATACGGTGAGACCGTTTTCGACAAAAACGTACCCTTCCATTTTCAGCCGATTCACTTTTCGATAAAAACAAAAAAATTATATAACATAATATGGAAAAAAATAAAATAATTGTTATATAATTTTTGTAAAACTATGGCAATTATAATTTTGAAAATTGTTAAAAAGTTCATTATTTTTATGTTAATATGTCACAAGTGTCCAACATTTTTTTTTTTTAAATGTAATTACCCAGCAAGACAAAAATAATTCGACAACAGAACACAATTATATTAACCTTATATAATTTTTTTTTTTATAAATCAATTTAAACTATAAGAATCAAATAATTTTCTATGTTTTATTTTATATTTTATGCAACTTATACTTTTAATATTTTTTAAAATTATAATTGCCAAAAATTTACAAAAATTATAGCTTATATTATTGTTTTTACATATTATATTATATAACTTTTTTTTGGTCGAAAAGTGAAGGGTACGATTTCGATCGAAAACGGCCCTACCCATTGTACACCTACACGTTTTAATGTTTTATTTATAAGTAGGTATCTAATTTTAAACTTAACACAAAATAGGTTCCAAACAACAATATATTTTAAAGGAATAAACAGTTTCATAATAAGTATTTGTTTAATAATGTTAAGAATTGAATGTAATGAAAACATGTTATAATTTAATATCCAATCAAATACAATTTAAATACTTGTTCGATAGGTACCATAAATCTGAATAAGGTAATTCATAATTATTATTGTATAGACTATAGTATTAAAATGAATAAATATTTATTTTCACGAATGTAATCACGTTTTATCTAAACATATAGTTTTGAATATTATGTTATTGATAGTTTGACATATAGCTTCAATGTGGAAATTTGAAATTTGATTCACATTGTTTTCATTAAAATAACAATAAATGTGTACTACGTATAGACAATTGTGGTTTGATTCATTTGTTTAACCATTAAATATTAATCAAATGCATGAAATAGAACTGAATTATTTTATTTTAGTTATTCTATAATCTTAACGTGTTTGGAATTTTTGTGTATAATTGTTTGAGCTTAGACTTTAGAAATATTGCATAGAAATGCAAATATTGTATACATTTACGACACCAAAAGCGTTCACAAAAATTATTCAACAATATTAATAATATAATATTTATTACCATGGGATATTTTTTATTATTTATTAATATAATTATAATAATGTTATACTATAAGAAATTATAATACTTTATTATATCATTAGAATTATTATTTATTTTTCTATATATATTTTACACCATAAACATATATATTTTAATTTAGTTTGCAAACAAAAATGTGTGTGCGTTATTTCTTAGAATATAATATTTTCGACACGCAACTAAATTGATAAACAAAAACGCATTTTTTAATACATATGTATATTATTTCATATTCAAAAATGATTCCAGATAATTAAGCTTTGGCATGCATGATCACTAGCAAAGAGAAAAATATTGTTAGTTAATTATAATTTCCATATTGTTGAAGGAAAATGGAAACAAAGCGAACACTGCACCATCGACTTACGTTTTACCACCAATAAAAGCTTTATAATTTGATTTTGATCAGGTAATTTTCAATTGTCTTTGAAACACTGTAATTAATTAAGTTTTGAGTTGGTAAAGTGAATACACTTGTGTTATGCTGTAACAGTTGTCGTTTCAGAAATAAATTATTTTATCTCAAATGTACACAGTGTTTATGTAGCTTTTTGAGGTATATTATTTAAAATAGAAAAAATTCTGCCTTGTTTTCTTTGTGACTACTAAACAGAAACGTTGTATAATAATATTCATTTGTTTGTTTTTTTTTTTTTTTTTTTTTTATTAGTGCATTAATAATAATTATTGTCGTGACATTTAATTTGTTTGGTCTTAAAAATGTTACATAAAAATATATTTTCAACTTAAATATAATGCATGTTATATAATTATAAGTTTTAATAATATTAAAAAAAAAAAAAAAAATATATTCTGTAGAAATCTTTCTCTTTCAAACATTGATTTGTTGCATTTGGAATTTCCATACATACAGCGCACTGTGTACACAATAGGTACTTCAAAAAAATAAATGTACTCACGACAGTCGTTATGAATATAATAATATATAAAATTATTCTCCAAGCATTCTTATACCCATTTTTCTTTAATAAAGAATTTATTCAAATCACGCTATAT
This sequence comes from Pentalonia nigronervosa, assembly GCA_014851325.1. Taxonomy (NCBI): domain Eukaryota; kingdom Metazoa; phylum Arthropoda; class Insecta; order Hemiptera; family Aphididae; genus Pentalonia; species Pentalonia nigronervosa. Next base: position 28,028 of record JACXSJ010001453.1, read on the forward strand.
TGGAATTATTAAGTATACTTATAAACTATATTCAGTAAAAAATCTTACATCGTTTAAACCAATTAGGTGTCCCTTCTCCTGTGGTGATATAAAATTCTTTTTTTAAAATATGAAAACTATATCATTTTTACTGTAACTTAATAGGCAAATTATGTTTTAAAAATTTCGATATTTATAAATAAAAATTCGAACTAGTAATTCCTGAATTAAATAAAACCCTATATGCTATGTATACCGTCCATTATACTTTAAACACTCATAAAAAAAAATGTGGCTTTGGTTAATCAATAATTTTTAATCACTATAAATACAACTTATCACAAATCTTATATCAAATATTAAAGCTTTTTTTACATTAAAAATATAAAAATCGAAAATTTCAAATACCAATTATACAGCTTAAAATCAATTTAAATATTTTTAAATAATAGTTAAATGTTTGAAGTATCTACGGTTAATATTTTTTGAAATACAACAAATAACAAAAATGTTTGAAACTTTGGAAATAATCAGTATGTTACGTATAAATATCCTATTCCATGAACATTTGAACTTCAAACACTTATAAAAATTAATGTGAATTTAGATCAAAATTCAAAGTCACTTCTTAAATTTCACTTTTTAAGTCCAGTGTAACAACGTATGAAGAACATCATATTATATTTGTATGATGTTTTACCAAGCATAAACTATTATCAACATTTTTAGAAAAAAGAACCAAAATCTAAAATGTACAAAAAGAGCAAAAATATTTTTAAATATAACTACAAAATTCTTACATCAATATTTTTTAAACATGTTATAAGCTATTTGTTATTGGAATGTATTTACTGTCATTTATTATTAAATAATAACAAAATATTAAAATCAATTTTTAATTGACTTTGCGTAAATATTTCAGGTCTATAATAATTATTTATTAGCTTTTCCAAATGAATACGAATAGAACATGTTTTATTTTATATTTACCCATCTCCATCAGTAATAATTAGATATAATTGACTACCAGAACCTACTTTAAATCTTGAAGAACAAAGTTAAGAGATGTTGACTGCTTCAAAAAATGACAAAAATAAAACACACCATTGTAAAACCTATACATTCGTGGGAGCGATTTAATCAGAATCTAAAAAAGTTTTCTGTATCACAACAGTCTTTCAAATCAATTAAAAATCTAGGGATCTAAAAAAATGGTTACTAAATATATTAATAAATGTCATCAATTAAAAATAAAATAATCGAATTTCTAAAGATTAAAAGAAAGGTGAGTATTCTTAATGAATCACAATGAACATATATACAAAAATAATTTAATTTTAATACAGTTATAACTACGTCCTTCTATAAAATGTCACGAAAAATTAAAATGTTTTTATGTTAGTTAGTCTAATCAATAGAATAATTAGGTATAATGTTTAATTTTTGTGTTAAAAACAAATTAATTCTTGAACTATATTAAGTAATAATTCTTTTTTAAATAACCGAATAAAAATTAATCTATTGACATTTCAGGTGGGATTACTTATTGATTGTTTCTATTTATTGAGGTCAAAATTATACCCAAAATAAATTTGGCATGCACCGTTTTTTTTTTTTAATTTCTTATAGTTTTATAAATAATACATGTATACCCATTTTATAAAAGCAACAAATATTCGACGAAATATTTTTTTACATAAATGCATTTATAAATAAATTTAATATTAAATAATTTTATGAATTTGGGAAGGGTGATAAAATATGTATGTGTATGGAGGCGAGAGCTGTATCTACATTATACATTTTTTATATGCAGATTCATGGGAAACTTCAAAAAAATGTAAAAAACCTATAATATAAAAATTAAATACATTACATATATATTATTGTAAGGTAATCGAGAAAATGCAGAATACACATTTTCATGAACAACGAAATTGATACTTTATAGAAAAACATGATACAGATCAGTATCAATAGGTATTAAATATAAGTGCTTCTTGAAACAAAAGGTACTTGTAAGTTTATAAGTATGATTAAATAAATTAAGTGCATTAATATTTATCATAATTGAATAAATTAAATTCAATTTAATCTTATCTTAGGTAGTAGTAAACGTAATACTTAACGTATTACTTTTATTAAACAACTCGCTTACCTCTTTTTCTGCGATAGAAACTGATTTCCTAGCTTGTCTTAGAGATGTAAATTTGTGCGACTCCGTCGACATGACGTTATATTTCTGATATCTAATTAAGATCAATATAAAACACTTATAGTATTTCTAGAGATTATGGAGAGCACAACTTAAGTAAAATACAAATCGTGAATATAAAGTTGAACATTTATTTTTTATAAGATTCCGATGCAAAAATTTGCCAAACATCATTATTTTATGCTGGCATTATGTTTTTAAATCAATAAACGAAATAAATTCATAATATTTGTTATCAGATTCTAGTCGAAGAATAATATTATAATAATCTCTATATAAATAATAATAATAATAATAAAAAAAAAAGTACGATAGTATATTATTTATTTGATTATTTATTGATGAGTGATTTCACTTTTTATAGTTAATGAATAATTATATGTGTATTAGATTCAATACAATATGCTAATTATAGTATAAAATAACTGAAGATTTTATATGAGATTAAAACATTATCACCTAAATTCTAAATACGAAATCAGATTATAATTTGACTTTTGTTTGTTACTTCCGTATAATAATTATTGTATGCATATTATAAAATATCATGGTAATCGACTTATAATTCCTGGTGGTGGTGGTGGTTATTTTTATAAAAAAAACCGTAGAGCATGCTGCTTTCTAATAATAAATGTAAGTTTGCTTGTAAAAAAAAAATATAATAATAAGCAATTTATTTAAGTGCAACGCATATTTAGGGGTGTTAAGAAGGGGGCGACCGCCCCGGGTGGCACTCTTTTAGTAGTAGTACTTTTTTTTGTGTAGTAAGCTTTGTGTTTATCATTTTATACGAAGTTAGTAGCACAAAAGCTAGCAAATAATGTTTTTTATTTTGAATGATTATTTTAACATTTAAATTTCATGTTAACGAGTAAAACTGTTTTTTAAACGTTCGCTAGTTTATTTTTGAAAATCGATTATTATTGTAAAGGTTAGTAGGATAGCAACAAAAATTTATTTCAGAATTAGAAATTGACGATGTTTCTGCAGGTGTGTCTACCGAAAATATCATTGTGGGTAAATAAAAGATTAAAGATTCGCTAGATAAAACAGCTATATTTTATAACAATTAAGAATAGAGACAATAAAAATACAAATCAAACAAACGATTTTTATTTGGACACGTGTATTTTCAACACAACAATGATGAAATAAAACCGGAACAATTAAACCAGCTACAGAACGGCAAACCTAACGTTTGGTTGGTGCCCAGCGGCGTCCTGTTTGAACGTCACGATCGTCACTGCAGTAAACAATTACTTTAGTGAACATTTCTATTTTTATCTATTTTCTTGATACATTTTTTCTAATTTGTTAGTCTTTTTTTTCAATAGACTATAATTGTAGTGAGTGGTGGCGTTTTATAATTAAGATGTTCAAAAATATTTATATCGAGATTATTTATTGATTTTTCATTTGAGTACACACTTTTAGGTAAGTTCATCGAAATATTATTAGTAGTTCTTACTAACTTTTTTTTCTATAAATACATGAGTTACTTTTATTATGTTATATTGTTTAAACAGCATTTTATAGTTGAATTCTAGTTTGAATGTTACATGCATATTTCTTATGAAGAAGCAATACCTATTAAGTAGTGGCTATTAAATTATGTAATTTGTCGAAAAAGTCAAGGAAAATTAAGTTAATGATAAATAGCTTGTATCTACTTCTAACTCGGAACTTCTTTAACTCTTGTATTGTATTCTTTAACCATACGGTAGTCGAAAGAAATGAGTTTTTATTAGTTAATTCGATATTTGCGGATAGTTATTTGTATATCCGCTACCCTCTGCGATTATTGAATTTCTTAGAATATTAGCACTGACCAAGACTAATTTTATTCGTAAGTCCTAATCTGCTTACACGACGATTTCCTCGAAGTTTGCACCCGTACTCGACATAATATTGCGTGGCTGACGGAGAAAGCTACAGAAATTTTGGAAAATTGGCTACAGAAATTCGTGTCGTCTCTACTTCGGTGCCGTGGATCGAAAACGACTTCGAAACGGTTTGACTAACGTACGCGCGGCTTTAACGACGTAGGTTTACGCATAGGTAACCCTCTTCCGCATCGGAGGATGTCGCGAGAACGGACGGCGGCACCGGAGTAACCCCCCGGGCTCGGCAGCCAAGCCAAGCCGGACGTCGGGGTGATTAATGGACGTGTACTGCAGTTGCAACAGTAATAGGTACCCTACACGTAATAATAATATACGCTGTGGCAGAAACAAAAGACGACGACGATCACAAAAGAGACACTTTTATTTAAGTAAAAGTGCACGTGGGACTCCGAAAGCAGCGGCGACGAAATGCCGCGAGGTTTTATAGCGGCACACTAATAAAACTACGGTCACACACGCACACACGCACCTAAGCACACACAAGCACACACAGGAATTTGAGTACGCGCGTATCGTCGTCACCGCCGCCGCCACTTTTCCTTTCCGTACCGCCCTGTCGTATTTTTCTCTCCTCCTATTTTTTTGCTTTCCGCAGCACAAAGTCAATGTCGGCCTTTTCGGACCCCCGGGAAAAACTGCGTATCTACTGCATTGAGAAAACCCCGGTAAGTCCGTCGACGTCCCTATCAGTGACATGTACGTATGCATGTATGGGGGTTTAGGTTTTATGTAACGGGGGCTTCTGGTTACGGAGCGATTTCGACGATGTCCGCTGCCATCCGAGAATGGCATCGGAGCGTTTGTGGCGTGTACGCTACGACGGGTTCTAGCTGCAGTAGTCGTGATAATATTATTAATTATGTCGGCGTTAAAATAAGGTCCACTGACATAGTATTATAAAAACGTGATACGTCGTTATAACGTGAAAGAACGTGTCGCACGATTTTGTTTCGATCCCCGCGTTCCGTTCTTACAAAACGACTAAACGCGTCCAGACTCGACGATATCGTATTATTAGCTACTGTTTACTATTATTATCGTGTACAGTCGTGGACACCGGTCGTCTACGAGACGGTAAACGACTTACCTAAGGCATATTTAAATCCGTAAACGGGGACCCGACTTTTGCAGCTGCGGTAATGTCAACCAACAACAATAATATTACAGTCGTGTAGAAATGGACAGTAATAATATGCGCCTATATATTGTATATTATATTATTATATTACAACGTCATGTTTCGTCGCAAACGTAAAACTGTACTAGGTATATACAACGCATTATGAACGCGTTTTAATCGATTTCCGAGTAATATATAATAACATTATATCCCCTCCACGCCTTCCACAAATCTGTATCCATGCGGAAAGTTCCGAAATGTGCTTTCGGCCGAGGACGGGCGCGGCAATCTATCATTGCTCTCGCAAGCTGTCAAAACTTTTAAAGATGTGTTAAAATTAAAAACAACCGGGTAAATTTAACAAAAATTGTGCAATTACATGAAAATCATAATACGAAACTGACGTCCCAAGATTATAACACCGTGGATGATAATAATTATTATTAGTCATCAGCAGTTATAATATACAATAGGTATTGAAAAAAAACGATTCTTACCGATTCCTCCCTTATTTTCGTTCTCGCGCGTCACATTTTACAAATCATCAAATTAATTAAAAACGAACATGACATCTGTATTGTTATAATCCGTACTTTTTTCAGTGTATATATTAATAATTCGATTATGATATTATGTCAACTTATATTGAATTGAGATATTTTTAACTTACGGTAAGTCGTCGCGGAGACTCGATTCGCTGAAACCAATATTTGTACACACGTCTACTAATTATCACAACCCATTTACAACTACAGCGTTTGTAATGTATGATTTATTATTTTTTTTTAATAAAAAATCAATATCTAGAATTTGTTATGTAAAAAAGATACAACTATTATTATTTTTTATAATATTATGTAGATGAATTGTTAACTATAAATAAACTGACTAGTTTATATTAACTTCTATAAAACAATATGTTGAATATATTATATAAAATAAACCATAAAAACAAGACCATACTAATGTCATATAGTAATACAAATTTATAATAATTGCAACTTCTAAAAAGCTATTTATCTTTATAAAATTAAACAATCTCTAAAAGTGTACACGTATACTAAAATGTGCTGAATATTTAGCGTCTAAATGTATAAACTAAATAATTTTATAAAATCGGCCTACACAGTATACTACATTTGATTTACTACATATAATATGAAAGACTTTATATGTTCAAACCCGTTAATGCACTTGAGTACAACTTAAGGAAAAAAGTTTTCTTTTACAACGACCTTTTCTTTTCGTCGTTAAAATATAAAGTCCATTTTCTCTTACCGATGATGTATACTTGACACATCAAAGAAATTTTGCAATATTAACTCTCGTTTACTCGAATAAAAGTTCCAACGACAAATATGCATGCATGGAATGATGAAAATATTTTAAAATGTAAAACGTACTGTACATCTTATTCAGATAATTTTAAAAAAAATATTTAACAAAATTTTGGATAAGTTACGTTTTAACAAACATTTTTTTTTTATATAAATATTATAATTTAAATTATAATTATTTATATTATTTATTATTATAATTATTTATAATTTTAACTTATACAAAGTGTAGGGGAAAATATAGCAAAAAAGTTTTCGAATAATAGAATTTCCTCATTACGGTAGGTAATATTGAAATTAATTCAAAATCAAGTTGTGTGGTTATTTAAGTTATCTGTATTTTTTTTTTTTTTACTTTTTTAGAAATTCAGAAACTTATAATATAATTAGACATTTATTAGATTTAGATATTTTTTACTTCAAATATTTTATCAGTATGCATAATTATTCTTCAAAATATGTAGATTTTTATGATCATAAATATACTATTTAAATAAGTTATAGAAAGTCTGATAAGGTTGGGTTAAATAAATTTAAAATCGAAATGAACAAATTTAAGTAGTTATAATAATTTATTTCATTTTTACATTATCTACATCTTTATATATGTTTGAAAGTAATGCATTAAACACCTACTACAACTTTAAATTATGTACTTTGATTTAAAACATTTACGCTGCAGCCAAAAATAAAAAACATTAATTAATATTAGTTTAAAATATCAGTTTATAAATATTTTAACGAGGTGTTAAAACAACGATAATTGCATTTGTATTCATATTTATTTATTCATTTTTAATCACATTTCATGAGAGTTATATTAAAAAACTGAAAAACAAGTAGAACAATTTTTTAAGGATAATAATCTGTAGTCTGTATAGGTAATGTTATTTAGTCGATCTACACCCGAGTATAAATCAAATTAATTTTTGGTACTTAAATTTGATATCGATCGTGGACATAATTATATTAGTAAGTAGACTTGATTTCAGCCATTATCTAATAAACAATAATTATGCGTAAGTTTGATAAAATAATACTATCAAATATGACAAAATATAAATAATACGTTGCAATTTTTTTCAAACAGTCGGGAAGGTGATAGTGGAAAGGCTTTATTAACAAATTATCTATGTTTTTGATTTCATAGATTTTTATATTTAAAGCATATTAATTAATTGGTTTATACATTTTTAAATTTATAGAGAAAGTATTATATTTAATTATCCCTTTCATAATAGTATGCTAAATTTAAAATGTATATGTATATATATATTATTCAATATAAAATGAATGTTTTATTTGAAGATATGTTAAATTTAAATGGTTTGTGTTGAGTTAAATTAAGCATTGACCAGAATCCGAGAACTATATAGCACAAATATTTTTATCAAAAACAATTTTCCTGCAATTTAAAATTAATTTTTTAGTTTTTACTTCTTTACTGACTCGTTTAATTAAATTAACAAACATTTTATTTTGTATCGAAACTTATTTGCTTCAGTTATTCAGTAACATTTACAATTAATACATTGTTAACAATTTCATTTATGTACGACAATAACATAATAATTATTATTAGGTATTTCAAAAGAATTTCACACAATTTCTATTTTAAAAGTGGTACTTTGAAGATACATTAATCATTGGAGGATATTGTTGAATGCCCAGGTGATTTAATGACAATCCACTTTCCAAAATTCCTGTTTTTAGGTTTTTCAAATAATTTTTTTTATATTAAAGGGTCGAAAAGCATCCAATGCAACCCGAATGCAATACCTAGTTCGGTACCATTTAAAAAGACATTGTCATATGATGTTTATTATTTTGAAATTGTCGTAATAGAAACAATTTTTTTTTTCATTCTTCAGTACATCACTTTAGTTGTGCTCAAGATTAAACATGTCAATCAACGGGGGGGGGGGGGGAAATACGTATAAAAAATTAACAAGCTCGGAAGGGTATTTTTTTTTCTTTCAAACAATATAATATTATTACAACGGAAAACAATAAAAATAAATAATCAACGAATCAAAAAAAAAAAAAATTACGCTAATAATGTAATATATATACTTAAAAAAAAAAAAATTATAATATTAATTATAATACTCCGGTGTTTTAAATATAATTTTTTATGGTACTCTTACGTCTTGCAGGAACCGGTCGTCCATATTAAAAGAGCAACGTGGCGGGAGAGTTTCGGCGTCTGCTGTGGCGATGGCGCTGCAGCTGTCGGTGATTGCGGTGGTGTACGACTGCGGATCCGACGATGGCCATTGCCTTTTCGACAACCGTCAATATATATGATAATAAAAACGGTACGGTGGTCGTATTATATTTGATATTATATTGTTATACCGTTACGAAACGTTTTGAAGTCGCGCCGTCGGAGAATGTTGACAACTCGCGATCCGTTTATCGGCGTAAAAAAAAAAAATGCCTATTTTTCTATACCTATCTGAAATGGTATTATTGTTATTACGAATTATACTGAAACTACGAAGACGAGCGCGTGGCTGTTAGACCGGCGGGCGACGACACGCTTCGGTACGGGCCGATACGCGAGTCATCCGTCGCCGGACGAAAGACGCCCGGCGCGACGTTACCGCGGGAAACGCGAAACCCCCCGACCGCGGCCGACGTCGGCCGAACAGCCAAACAACACACCCCGGATTTTTCCGGCTCCCGGTAAAATACACCTTTTCTCTTCTTCCCGTTTATTCTCTTTTTTTTTTTTTTTACCCATTTCATTACGGTTCGCCTCCACGCCAACACGCGCGCGCGCGCGCACACACACACACACACACACGCGCGCGCGTGCGGACACGAACGAGCTCCGCACATTTTTCTTTTGTGTTCGATATATATATATATATATATGCTCCAAAGGAGGATTCGACATATATATATATATATATACATATATTTGTGGGTTTATGGCTTTCACTCGTGTCCACGACGGTATCAGCGTGTGAGCCACCGACACCAAAAACATATCTGGAGTGCGACGTTTATAATATTATTATTGCCCAACCTACGACGGTCGACAAACGATCGCGTGTACAAACTGCAGTATTGCTCTGCGTGGTCCGTTATTTCAGGGACCAGACCAGATATAACGTTTTAACAGTGGGCCGAACTCGGGTCGAATAGACAGTTGCGTATTTTTGACACCCCGCTAGACTAGACTTATTATTTAATTCGATTTAATAAAGTAGACCGGACCGGGCTGTATGGCTACGTTTGTTGTAGTAGTCCGGACCGCATTAGTATCGCCATTCAGTAAAATACAATTATATAAATATAAATATTTATGACACGATTTCCCTGTATTTGGTGTTTATCGTTTCGTTTTATGTATACTCGTATTGCAAAAACAATAATTTTAATAGATCCAGACTGAACCGATCTGATAATATTTATTTTCTGAAACCAGACCATGCAGAGCACTAGTACAAAGACAATATTTAACATCGCTGATTGGGTCTCCACGACATAGACAAAATCAAGTATACGAATAAATTGAAGTGGTAAATACCTATCTGCGGTGTACCGAACAATTTTTTTTTAAAAGTTTGGACCGAGTTCTCTATACACGCCTTTAGCGTAGTCATGTACGGTTGTTATGCTTTGAAATAAAAGTGAGTATACCTACCACCCTGCAACCAAACCTACAAAGAGGTTTGTAAAAATACGTAGATTACTCAGATATATTATACATATTATAATGGTTTTTATGGTTATACCTATGTACCATAAGTATGCCAATGTCGACTGTGCAGTTGCAAGAGTCAAAATTGTATTCTATAAACAAAGATAAAGTTATGTTTTTCCCAATATTTTCCGCACACAATATATAATATATAAACCTATGTTGTTTAGGTACATAGCACATTAAGACATTATGTAGTTTATATTAGTAATAATTAACAGTAAATAATAATATATTAAAGCCAAATGCCATTCACTCATAGCCATTTCTCAAAAACGACAAAACGTATGAACTTTAAATTTGATACAGTGATTTCTAATTCTGGTTACTAATTCTTTAAATGTGGAATACAAAAGGAGATTCAAAAAAATTAAAAATTATCTCACATAGTAATTTTTGTTTCGGTAAACAATCTTATATTTTTATACATAATATATGGTTATCATTGGTTATAGAAAATAAAATAGTTATTATAATTGGATATAATTAAAAAAATTATAAATACTGTCCACTAAAAAAAAAACATTATGATAAGAGTAAATTCAATGGAAAATATATTTTTTAAAACGGAAAACAAATCATTATTAAATGTAACTATGCATTATTAAAGAAAAGAAAAAACAAGATAATTTGGAATAAAAAACAATCGGATGAGTTCACCAAAAACTGCTTTCGTGAACTTATCGGTTATCGCGATTACCTATATAACTAATACGATTTTCTAGTTATCTTAATTCTGTTATTGCGATTTAGAATCACCACAGGTTAACAATGCGTTATACTATTTTAAAACCTACTACAATATAACATGTCTACATGAGTTTATGAAATTGTCTAACGCATTGTTAGATTAACTTTGGTAGTCTCAATAACATAATTGAGTATACCGTAAAATCGTATCGGTAGTTACTACAACCAATGAGTACCGGAATTTTATGTTCAGTAAAATATTTACGTATCTATCTACTAGGTAGAACAAAGAAAAAATCATATGTATAAGATTATTTTCCTCAGGTTAAGACGCTCGTTACAGATACAACGTGATGTAAATATCCGTTAAATATTCTTTGAGCGTATCAACTCTTTGAAACAAAACTCACGCCTTGTTTAATATACATTCGTATTCCACAGTCGATTTTATCATATTTCCATTTTTTTTTTTTTTTTTATTAGCGATTTAACTGTTTGATTATTCAGTACAGTGTATATTTTAGGTTATGACTGTTGTTATTTTCTTTGAAAAAACGAATATATATATATATATATTACGCTCCTCGGCAAACGTTATTGTAATATTGTGGTAATAAAAATAAATTCTAAGTTATGATTTTATAATAATGTCAATATTTTTAACAGAAAATTGTTACGTAATTTTGAACACAATATTATTTGACCTATTTATTAATCATTTTAAATTTCTGGATCATTAAATTTAAAACATGTTAAATATGTTATTAATAAATTGATCATCCATTTCAAAAAGTCAAAAAGTTTTTGTTTTGTTTTTATTACATTCCTATAACTATTTTACAAAATTGATAAATTTGTTATTTATTCTATACGTCTTGTTTTTTTCTCAGATGTACAATATTCGTAAAATTTAATTAATGAATTACATTTATTACCAGTATTGGGAGTAAACATTTAAATAACATAAAAAACACAAGAAAAAAAATTAATTTTAATATAAAAAGGAATTAGGTGCGCAGTTACTAAAATTAACTTTAAAGAACAATTCGAGTAATTATTAAAAATAATGAATTTCTTCACTAATCAGACTAGTTCTTTGTTTAACACAAATATATAAATATATGTTTAAATTGAATTATAGTTAATTAAAAATAAATTAATACATGTACTTTTTTTGTTAAAAATGTTATTTAAATTTAAACTTTTATATCTATTGTAGGAAATATATGCAATTACTAACTTTTGAGTTTTGGTTGATGATTAATAATAATACAATAATTAATATCTTTAGATATATATAAATATTCCAGACATACTAGGTATATAATATAATATAATATATTTCTAACTCTTTCGGTTAGTAACCCACATCATTAATTTTAGATAAAATGTATAAAAATTATCTTATCTGGATTCCTTTAGACTGTTATTAGTTTAATTTATATAATGTGGGATTAAAGAAGACAAATTGATAAGTTCATCAAAACCCATATATTTCTGGTCAGTAATAAAAGCCAGGAGACCATTGGACAGTAGATAAGATGCGTTTTGAATTTAATAGAATTAAAATGGGTTGCATGGCCTTAATACCCTTTGTTTGAGTTTGTCACTCTCTGTGGTTTTATCCTCAATCGGTTAATATTGATTTTTTCATGATTTGTGCAAACTGGTCATTTCTACTACAGTTCTTTTCTCATAAAAAAAAGGGTAAGATATCCAAATAGAGTGACGAAATCCTTTATGCCAACAGCTGATGCATTATGCAAACGATATTAAAGACAGAAACAACGCACGAATGGACAGAAATCTTTTTTTCCGAATGGATGAACAGGGGAAATATTGATAATAATATTACACGTGGTCTTAAATTATTAAAATTTATTTTAAGAATAAATAGTTTAAAAACATATAGTACTACGTTTAAGATTAAAACCAAAATACTTACTTAAATATATATATATATATATGTTTTCTCCTAGATTTTAAATATTTGAAGTTAAAAAATAAGATAACTTGTTAGTTATAAATTAAATGATCGTTGATTCTTAAATTACTATATAAAAAAATATACTTGAATTCTTTATAACAAGAACTACTAATAAAAATATTGTATTATTTTCTAATATTTTTGGCAGTGAAAAATTGTGGTTCTGATCATAAAGGTAATTAAAAACTAAATAATATTATAATATTATTTATAAATCCCGGTTGTGCCGAACTTTTTGAAAATTCGATTACTATCCACGAAGTTTTTCTATACTTGAAAACTTTAGCTTTAATTTATCATTGTATTTTGACAGTATTTTAGTAATACTGTGAAATAAATGTCAATATGGTTCAACATAACGTCTAAGTTACATATTTTCATTGCCATCAAATCTAATTATTTTTTAATATTGGAAATAACACATTTATATATTTATATAATACACAGGTGAAATTACACATGTTTTATTCATAATAATAATTATTCAAGTTATAAGTCATAAGTATGAAGTATGACTTATATCTAATAGGTAATAAAATATTCAAAAATAAAACAATTTTGAATTCAATAATAATTTAATATTTTTTAAGTCAAAATAAAATTATATATTATATTTTAAATCGGCAGTTGAGTGATAGGTATTGCAGTTATTACAAAATAGCTTTGACGAATCTCTAATTTTTAGAGAGAAAAAAACATGATTTAATACTTATATTAAATTTTAAATTAAATTATATCCGTTAAAAAACCTATCCAATTTTTTATTAACAGAGTATGATTAATATTGTTTAATAACATATATTCAATACTTGAATAATGCATGATATACATTAAACATACATATTATACGTATTTAATAATCGTAGACCATAAATCTTATAATTTATCTCTGACTTATTATATGTCTGCATGAGTTACTGTTTGTCAACATTATTACTCTGAGACTCTAAACTCGTACTGAAATAAGCCTATTATAAGATCATCTTTATAGCTGCTTTTATCCTTAACCTTATAATATATGTACTAAAATTCTTGATTCCTCATACTACAAAAACCCATTCATTGCTTAAGAAATTGCTAACATGGAATAGTGCTTTCGAGAAAGAGGCGATAAATTTGCTCAACACCCAGTGACAACCCTAGAACTTCCCATCTGGAAGACTTGCAATAAATAAATACAGCACAAAACGAAATAATATCCACCGCCCATATTGTTTTATTGCCAATTTTTTTTTTTTACCTCATTTCACCATTTTCATATTCTTAGAAAGGTCAAATTGGCCCTGTGATAAACAATGTTAAAGAAAAACAATTGAACTAGGAAAATATACAGTCCTAACCTAAGACCTGCGTCATAATATAAAATGTATTCATCTTAATCCATAATGAGGAAAATATATGTTAATAATATTGAGAGCACGTCAGTTGTGTTACATTTTAATCAAAATAAAAGGTTTGAAAAAAATATTTTCATATTCTCTAAATACATATAAATACGGTTTAAATTTATACTTTAACAAAACGTGAACTATTATATTTTTCATAGAATAAAGACGTGTATGGGGAGTGCTATTTTTTTAAAACTATTTTTCAAGTTAGCAGCGAGTGTCATACTTGCAAGTGCAGGCGTGAACACTTTCGATGTGTCTTTTTAATTGTTTTGGTTCCAGAGTGTACAGTACTCACTTAAGACGTCATCTCGTAATTGTTATGACCGACAAACTTCAGTCGTAATATTGCTTCACACGGAGTCATTGTTTGACAGTTACTGAAGATTGTCGACAACTCATAAAACCCTCATGGCATAAAATCGCGGTAATTCTTCGTCGATATCCACAGGAGCATTGTTCAAAGACGATTGTCGCTCGTGATGCAATCTGTCGCACAGTCAGTGTTGGAGTTTCAACAATAAACGGAGGACGGTTAAAAATTATGTGCATAGACGCAACAATTTAAAGTTCGGTGGTGCTTAAAGCTCGCGCGATACAGATTACTTTATTCTTTTGTTCCCAACATTTTAAGTAATAATAATAATCGATCGCTTAAATAACAAATATTCATTATAAAAATATAGGTAGGTAATTATCTATATCAAAGCAATTATTACCGTGTCTCTAATTAAGAATTAATTCATAATACCTTCTTTAGTTGTTCAATGATTTATTAAATCTTTTTCGACATTTAAAGCTGAAAATATCGAAAACCGTTAGTGTGTCATTTTAATCCGTAGCCAATTTTTTTATTCGTCGCATTATACAAATGAATACGGTATATCATCTATTAGATCATATAATTACCCCACAACATAAAATCAAGTTATTCGGCGAAGATTACAAAGTATTCGAGAATGCTAAGCACACCCTAACGACCATCTAGTCGCGTCTGCGATTATGACGTGTCGTTGTTTCCCGTCAATATAATAATATTGTGCAATAAAAATGTGTAGCATTACAATACATGTGATTTGGTACCTACTGAACTTTAATTTCGAATGGCAACGCTTATTACGAATCACTTGTATTTCCTCTTTCACTCTTTGAACCGCGCTGTTCCGCATTTGCATAGTAATATTTTATACTTTCGAATTTTCGATTTAATGTGACGTGACACATTGTTTGATAATATTCAAATTCATAATTCCGAGAAAACGAGGGCCACGTATCGCCGTCCAGCGCATGGGAGCTATGGAATCGATCGTTATAAGTTCAATGAAAACTTTTTGATCCATTTGATAATTAATTTTAATTAATTATTCTTAAATTGCGCGTTCTATTAGTTCAATTCAAATGAAAACAGTGCTTCAAAATTTCAGATAAAAATCGTACGCAATCGTAAACATCAAATGTTCATAAAGACCATACGCAATCGTGTTTCACCGTGGATAACATAAATACAATTAAAGTTATCGGTTTGAGAACATTAGATACTTTTGTATTTTTTTCAATAACGTTCTTCCTTAAAGGGATGTCAAATTTTGGAAATTCTTACGTTAATATTGAAGGAGTAAAGTTGCCCCGCGCGGAACAATGTTTAACGTCTGAAATTATTGTAAAATAATTTTAATAATTGTCATGGAATTATTTCCCGGTGGCGTAAAACGGCACAACGCGGCTTCCCCCACTCCATTCAAGCACTCGCGTTTTTCGTCATTGACCCCGGCACCGAACGACCGTCGCGGCGACTCGCGACTAATTATTTCCGCAGTGACAAAAATAAAAATTTCCGATAATCAGTAGGCGATAAACACAATATAATAATATTATCTTGAATAATCCATATAGCTATTACCATTGATTATACATATTATAATATGTATAATCAACGCTATAACCTACGGGCTTAGAAGTTAGAAAATATCTTCTACTACTTTAGACACACGTGGATGTGGTGCATCGGCGGCTGGTGAACTCACTATATGACAGAATACACTGTGGAATTATTATTACGATATTATAATTCAGAAATATCAGAGCGGCCTTTTAATTTATTATTATATACATTGATTATATATTTTACAATTACCACATTCTTAGTTGTCTTTATGGTGAGCTCTTAAATTGTAAATACACGAATTGTCTGTTGAGGTAAAAAAAAATATTCGTTTCTGTGCTTTTGGAATAAAATAATGCATTGTAACTTACCTATGGTGTATTGTTACACTTTTTTTAGGTATTATAGGTACTCGTTAATTATTCGGTAGTATGTATAATCATTTGAGCCAATGGGTCATGTTCTTAGTAATAAACATAAATGCTACAAAAAGAAAAATAAGCATCGGCACAGCCCGTCTAATGTCTATATATAATACATAGACATATAATATTATAATAGGTATAAAGTGAAAAACTAAAAAAGCATTTTATTGACAGTC